>BGPR01002002.1:62695-77752 GCA_013235015.1 Araneus ventricosus
GTCACTCCGCCGATCGCTACGGATACCTCGGCTCCTTTAACAGGTCTGTAGTTGAGCATCGAGTCCTTGTCACAGCTGAAGTGCGATGTGGCCGCTGTATCAAAGATCCAGGTTCCAGGTGGCAAACGCTTGGCCAATCTTGGCCCTTGTGCCATAAAAAACCAACCAATCAATCAATCAATCCAGGTGGCAAACTTGTAGTGTCACTAGCATTAGCATCAGTCACCAAACTTGTATTTTGTCGTTTTCGGGAAAACGAACGGGGTCTCCTCTTCTGGTTTTTTCTTTGTCTTCCTTTTAGTTTGCTGGTCAATTCCACTTGGTCGTGATTTTCACTTGGGATTTTTCGTGTGATGACTTTTAATGGTCTTGAAGAATTTATTTTAGCCTGACATGCTAGGACTTCTTGATCCTTATTACTTTGCTTTAATCTGGCTTCTTCAGCTAGCAGCTCACTCAGGACTTTGTCAGCCTTGAAATCTTCGTCCTTCCACCTGTAAATTGCTTGGAGGATACCTGCATAATCTGGTGGTAGATATCGAATAAGTTGAAAAGCATGATACCAGTCCTTGATAGGCTTATCACAATCAGCTAGCTGGGCTGAAATGTGCTTTAACCTGGCTGAATATATTTCTATGTCCTCATCCGGACATACACGACAGGAAAAGAATTCATCGGTGAGTCCGATCGCCCTAGCTCGGAAGTCTGGTCTAAAGTGTTCCTCTAGAATCGACAAGTACTTATTGTTTGGAGAATCACCACCAGTCTGCAGTAGATGTAATGTTCTTACCATTCGTCACGTTTTAATCGATTGTTCTAGTTTTAACAGAATCCGTTTAAAATATTTTCAAAGTATTGATTTTAACTTGTCTTTCCTGCTTGGAGAGAAGCCTCATGCTAATTTATTCCTGTTCTTAAAGGACATTGGTTATTTTAATGACATGAATTTTTAATTTTACCTTTACTTTACTAGTTGTTAGCAAAACTGTTGATTTTATTTGAAACTTTATTAACTGAAGACAAGATTTTAAACTGAAACCTTGTTTCGGCGCAGCTTATCCTTAAAAGGATCTTGCGCCAGGTATAATCACATCACATCCTCTAGAATCTTCCACGCTTTCACAGGGTCTTCAATTCCAGCTATGAGTAAACGATATTCTTTTTCCGATGATAAGTAGATCACACTGTAGGCTCGATCTTTCCGGAGATTGTAGTCCTTCAAAAGCTTCTGATAGGTCCGCACTTCTTCGCCTTCAATTCCTGATAGCTTGTTGGGGACTTTTTCTTCTTCGGTAATGATTCTCCAGCTACCTTTTTCCCTAAGCACAACTTTATCATCTTCTTTCCAAGCACTGTAGTTGTTGGCATTCAGCTTTTCAATGGAGATATCCATGCTGGTAAAATAAAACTGGAAACAGTTGATCTTTACTTACAGGCCCGCCGTCTTGCATCAACTTTTAGTAGTCAGCGATAGATTAGCCATAACAAACGTGGAAAAAAATGTTCGATTGACTCACGCTACTGGGCCCATAACCATAATGAGATTTCTATCTCTTTGAAAAATATTACGTAAAACTTTGGCTGAATTTTTACTTCAAAGAAATTCTATAATCACGCAGTGGCCTTTAAATCTAATCGAATACTAATATGACTTTTAATGCAACAACTTTTAGTTGATTAAAATCAGAATCAACAATATTTACGGCTAACGGCATTTATTACTTTAAGTGCAACAAAAAATATAAAAGCACAAAATTACTATTACAACTTTAAAAATAGAAAAATATTTACATGCTCATTTGAGCAGCAGTAGCGTGAATCAGCCAGTGAGCGAAAGCAAAGAGAGGATCCAATTACAAATGCTTGCAATCGCTTTTATACAATCTCCTGGCGATCACGTGAAACAGATTTGCATATTCATTTGCATACAATGTGGCAGTTACGACTCGGAATCATAAATATCGGAATCTCATGCTAATTAGATGATCGCATCTAAAAATAATTTAATCTTGCACAATACTAATACAGCACGAGATTATGAACTTTAATTTATTATTTATAATACTGATATGTTTATAGATTAAGAGAAATGTGTTTAATGATTAATAAAAAACAATTTCTCGGGAAAGAACAGAAGCGAACTACGCTTTTGTTTATGTAGGCGTTTATCGCGTACATTTGAAAACTTTAGGTCAGGAAAAACCGAGAAAAAGGTAAATACAATATTTTATGATTAATTCATCTTTTTCCTAACAGCCACAATGACGTATTTTTCCTTTATGGCATACTTAGAATTCACAGACATGTTTTCTTTTGCCTACCAGACCTTCTCTTTTTATACTAATACGGGCCACAGTGGCCTAGTGGTATTGTTTCGGAGCCTGAGGGTTCCAAGTTCGAAACCCGATTGCACTGAAGATCCGCCGTGTATTGGGCCTTTTGCACGTTAAATTATATGCAGGGGGTCAAACGTCCTCCCGCTGTCCCATCCTAATACCGCCTACCAAATTGAGTGTAAGGCAGTATTAGAGCGGAGGGGAGAAGAACCAGCAAACGAGGAGGATTCCGCCACCCAACGCAACGAACGCAGAATCTAGGACCCCCAGAGCACCCAGCCCCGCCACCGCAGAATCAATGAGGATCCAATAAAAATATTTTTAAAATTTAAATACAACACCCCAAAACATAGGTGGAAATTATTTACAGCTAAAATGTTGTAGATTTCATGTTAATAGCGCTCACCCATTCAGGAAAAGCATTAAAACACATGAAACATCCATTAGAAGAAAATATGTTATATAAAATAATAAGATACACCATAATGGGGAGAAATTATTGACAAAAATTTTGTTTATTCTTGTATACAACCTTCCATCATATTTGACAACATTAGATGTACAATTTAACCTTTAATGAATACAATGTAAACGCCAAAACACACAAAGCAATTCACGCCAGACACAGAAAAACAATTTCAATTCATCTCATCCGTTACAAATACAATCCTTATATTTTAATCACTGCGATCACAATTACCACATTTTCCCACATCTCGCTTTCTTTCAACACGTTCAAACGCTAATTTCCCTAAAAATTCTCTGATATTGACCACCCTCTAGCCTTTAGGCGGCAATTCCTAAGCAGGCATTATGTATATCCCATATTCAATAAATCTTTTTAATAACAAGAATAGTCAACAAGATCAACCTCTCTCCGTGCAGAAAAACTGTTAAGTACAAGGTAAGGCGAATGTACAGTGTAAGGTAACTAGGGCTCAGTTATGTCATTAGCTTTATTAACAAGGTTCTGCCGACGTAAGAGAATCAATTGAGTATTGGTCATACAAATTCTATACATCAATAAAACATACTTAAATGTTTAATTGTTCTAAATATAAAATAGAATAAAAATCTGGTCAACCAATTAATCAAAAATAATCACCTAGCCCCATCAAGATATTTTAGTTAAAATCCAAATATTAGTCAAAACATTTTATATACAGTTAAAATGACCCCAAGCCAAAACCTTCAAACATCAAAAACTCACTATCAAGAGCCTAAAATTTTTCAAAATACTGTTTAAAAATATCATGTCTTTTAAAATAATTAAAACAAAATAGTACAGCAATTAAAAGTCCAACAAAAAATTTTCACGCAGGGATAAAATGCAGAACTCGCGGGAAACCTCTTCCATTCTAAGTCGCTGTTTCTGATACAGAAGTTTCCAAGGCAGGTACTGGCAGTTTAAAATCGCTGTGAACAGTTCTTCCACTCTTCAGAAGTGTCGCTGCAATGCCAGTAGTACCGAGAGACAAAAATTTCTTGTTCCACGAACAGAAGATAGTAGTGTAGAATACAGGTAAATTTTTCCATGTCCTCCAAGGCAATCCAGTAGAAATATATGTTTCTGTCGTTCCTGTTGTAAATAGCTCACTTAATTTCATTGAAGGCTTGAAGCTGCTATGGGTTAAGAGATGCAATTCTTCTTTATGCATCTTCTTTGGAACAGGGAAGTTCATGCCGTTTCAATGTTGAGTTAATTTCATGCAAAGAGAAGCTGAAAGCGGATTCTTTTGTGTATGAAATTCAAAGACATCCCAATCTTGAATTCATCTCACAGGCTTGGTACATTAGTTGGGTTGCAGTAGTATTGGATGAATGCAAAAGTTTCACGCATTTGATTTAGCATTTGATAAGTAGTAGCATCTTCTAAGCATTGTTCTCACTCTTCATCAGATTCTAGTAAATGACGATGATTAGTTGCTTCCTTAAATGTGTCATAAACAATTTTTTCCACGGTTCGCAAGAATTCAAAACTTGTAGCACCTAGGACATTAAGTAACAGGATTCTCAAATAGAATCGCTCTTCTTTCAAACCGACTGTGTACATTCTGGCTACTATCTAATTTTCTCCTGCCTGTCGTTTATTCCACTCGTGTCTAGCATATACATAGCTTTGAGGAAGGTCAGTGTAAATTATCCCCTTAGCTGTCGCATTTTTAGCTATCTAATAAGATGGCACTTCCTATTTTGGAAAGGGACTGTCGTTTTCATTCATCTAAGAAGGCATAGAATACTTAAGATGCTTATGAATTCTACTTAATTGTTGTGTCAAATTATACAGCTAATTAATGATTAAATTTTAGTTTAAGCCTAAAATTGCTATAATTCGATGCAGATCAATATAACGGGCGCGATCCTTAAAGGGTTAAGGATCGGGCATCAGTTTCTGTTTGATTCAAATGAAATCATGACTTCAACTTTGTTTTTCCAGTGCAGGCATTGTGCAAAGCTTCTTCTTTATGTCCAGGAGCAAATGGAATACGATGTTGATTTGGCAAGTGAACTGGCAGACTAATCACTACTTAAGAGGAAGATGCACGACCTCTCTCGCATTCTCCTAACTGCTTCAGTTGCACTTACGTATCTGGCATTAATGTAAGTTTCGATCTCATTCTAGTTCTTCCCAGGTTCTCTGAATTACATGTCTGCACAGTCAAAACCTTAATAAATATACTTGTATCTCGAAGAGAAGTGCAGACTTCTACGTTGATGTGTGCATTGTATTTTAAGAGTAAATATCTATTGCATGACACTTATTATTTGTTGTCTATCGGTAATTTCGGGACGTCTGCAATAGAGTGGATATCCTGCAGTATTCAGTTAGCTCTCAGTTTAAAATTACTCCGGGAAATTTTTCTTCCATCTTCCATTAAAGGTGCTCTTAGAGTTGTTGTTGTCGCAAGGTCCACGCAACATACATCTTTGTCACTATTTCATGCAATCGTGGACATTCTTCTGGTGATGGAATTTCTTCACGCACTGTACGGTCAATACTTTCGGAATTCGAAAACTTGTCTTCTGTTCTTAGAACTAATAATATATGTGCATGCGGGAAACCTCTCCTTTGGAATTCAATGGTATAAACATGTGCAACTAATTTCTCAAACACACCTTGAACTGTGAGATCTATGATCAAAGATTTTAGCTTCAGCTTAAAACCTCTTGCAGTTAAATCAAGGCGAAAATATGCTTGTTGACCTGGTTGTAAGTTTTCTGTGATCTGGGGCCACTTGCGATTTGCTGTAAAAGTAATGAAGAAATCTGTTGGGCCATATTTGACAAAGATGGGCATAGCATCGGCAGGTCGTACTCTCATGTTTCTTGTGATCCTTCGAATGATTACGGTAAAATAACTGGAATTCCAACTTTAATGCCCGTGTTTGTATCAGCATTTTGTAAATGGTGTGCTAATCCTTGCTAGAGTTCTGTTCTCAGATGCTGCTATTGATTTCTAATGAAATTCAAGTCGTTTGCTTCCACTCGCAGATAAAAGTCCACAATCCATTGCTGGGTGAGTTTTATTGCACTGATTACTGGGTTCAATTCATCTCGAATAGCAGTTAATGCTGTTTTATATTGGAGCATGGTGACATTCACTCTTCTGTGATTTGACTCTGCTCCCTCGTAAGCTTCACAACTCCAGTTTGGTTGCCATCCAGGTACAGCGTAAGGAAATAGTATGGCATAGAGATATGACATAGCATCTAGATTTGGGCTAAGAATGTTAATGTTCAATGTCATCTAAGGTTTCTCTGGGTTCACAGGATATACACGAATGCCGCGTTCAAAAGGAGGTTCTCCATCGTTGTTAACAAATGCTATTGCTATTTCTTTAGATTTCTGTGCGTTGTGTCGTCGTCTATCTAGGGTCCTTCTAAATGCCATATTCACTACAGGAGTACCTTCACCATCAGCATAAACTTCAGTTTCACGCAGTTTTCAATAGGTAGAACTGAGTCGATTCTGTTGACGAAATTTTTTTTTTAGTTGGGCTAAGATATGGAATAAGCAGTCTTCATTGGCAGGATGTGAAATTCTTACTTCAATTTCTTGAGTACTGTCTCTCATATGTAGTTGAGAATACTGAGGAGCTTCACCTTCAATTGGTTGTAGGCGGCGAATACAATGGAATATCTGACCGTAAACTTTGAACATGTAAGGCCCTCTTCCATTCAAATCAACTGTGCGTATGTGATTTGTGAGTCTTTTTTCACTGTCCAATGCGTTTTCCTGTTAAAAATGGCTTGTATTCTGAAGATAAATTTCACTCACTTCATGAGATTCCGGTTTTTCTGAGCCATGTACGGCGTATATCAATACGGAGGGATGGCCATCTCCTAATCACAAAGCACCTAATACTGACTTTTGACTCCGCCAAATTACCAGAAAATATTAAGGCAGGATATATGCACCTTTCTGTGAGGACGTATATACCCAATCCACTCCGCTGTTTCCGGTGCCAACGTTTCGGACATTCGAAAACTTTTTGCCGTTGGACACTCACCTGCGCCCGTTGTGCAGAAGTCGGGCATGAAAGTACTGATTGCACCCGTTCAGAGAAGTGTGTTAACTGCAAGGGGGAACACAGTTCGTTTTCTCGAAACTGTTTTGCCTGGAAACAAGAGAAAGAAATAATTTACACAAAAATAAAAAAGCAGATATCTTATCAAGAAGCAAAGAAACTTGTAAAATTACAGACACATACACCCGGGAATAGTTACGTTTCTGTAGCAAAAAAATCAACTTCTGCTCCTTCCGCCGACAGAAATATAAATATATCTACTATTTCTATTTCTAAACCGTCTGATTCCACTACAAGAGCATCTCCTCCAGTAACCAACTTGCAAATTTCTTCCTCCATCTGTTGCTCCGGTCAGTGAAGAAGCTTTTGTCTCTCCTGACGTAACTGATTTTACACTGGTTACAAACAAAAAAGAAGTTGAAAAAGGACTCTCCTACTAAAATAATACCATCGCCAAAGCAGAAAAGATATGAAAATTTTACACGACCTCTCACCGTGAAGTTCCCAACTCTATACCAACAAAGGATAACATCTCTACCCATCAATCTGTGTTGAAACTTTTTGCAACCACCAAACTTACTTTTGTAGACACTGAGCTTCTACCAATGGCTGTTCTCCCTCCGTTGAAAAAAACAATTTTACAATCTCGGGAATCTGATGCTGATGCCGAGATGAGCTCCTCCTCTTTATCAGAAGAGGATGCTTTGGAGTACAACATGTCAGAAGACTTGGAAGACTCACCTGCAATTATTAGTCCTCCACCCTCTTCCAAACCTGAGAAGGCAAACAAATTCAAAAATAGGTAGCATTATTGTTTCTCTGTTTTGTACATTGTTTGCTTTTTTAAAATAATATTTTGAAAACAAATGACATGTGTTGAATTGTTTTCTTTAAACTAACTTGTTTAGTTCTTTAATATTTGAAACATTTTATCTATATAGTTTTCGTCCTTGGAATTTTATTTGATCTTTGCCGGCATGTGATATTTTAGACATATTTTACAACTTGCATTTTTTTTCTTTTTCCGTCGTTCGTCTATCCATTTTTGGCAACAACTATGAATTTGAAATTTTTTTATCTACATCCTGTACTATAACCCCATATATTTTATCACCGTGATCCTGTTTATCTACCATACGTTTCATACAACCAACCTGTTTTTCTGCTTTCTCTGGCTCCTTCAGAAACAAATCGAGATCATTTTTCCAGAGTTCTGGAACTGTTTTCTCCCGAAACTCGTCGTATTTTTTTCCATATATGATTTCTAAATTCTCCCTTATGTATGTTACATTTTTTAAATTTTCAGATGGTGTGAAAATAAATTTTCTTCTGTTACATTTTCAGAAGTTATTAATGAAAAATGCCAAAATTACGCTTAATTTCCAAACATATAAAACCGAGGTGCTTACTCCCACGCTTCAAAGTATGTTTGCGCCAAATTTCAGCGCTCTAGGTCTCTAGCGATCTGCCCTATTATATGAAATTTAGGTGAATTGTTTCGTAGAAGTAAATCCTAGAATATTTCATAATCAGTGAAAATGTCTCCCTTTGGCTTTCTCGTATTTTTCCGCAATGTGACGCGCATGAAGAGAATCGAGTGCGCATTTTGGACATCTTCCTGTTGACTGACTGGGTCCAAAATTTGTGAAAAAAAATCAATTTTTGGTGTCAAGACCACGTATCAAGTTATATTTTTCTAGATTGCTGCGTTTTTGTGTTGTGTTTTCTGGCAGAAGAGCCATATTTGACTATGCTGCGCCAAACACATGGTGCATATATGTTACCAAGTTAATAATAGATATTCCATTTCGAAAAGGAAACAGTTAAAAGTGGTGTTTTATAAAGTACGTGATTGTAAAAAAGTGTTCAATTGAGTTTTTCAAAACCAATATCTTTGAGAATTAAAAAGAGGTTTTCATGGGGATTTTCTCCCAGCAAGTCTCGTATAGTAATGTTTCTACCAAAACGATTAAGTCGGAAGATATTAAAATTTGGACATTCAATTAAAATATGTTTTACCGAGAGAATAGATTGACACCTCGAGCCCATAGGAGGAGGCTCTGAACATAGTAAATGTTGATGTGTAAGTCTGGTAATTCTAAGGTGAGTTAAAAAGACATCTTGTCTCCGACATAAATTAGAAATTATAACATGTCTGACCGAAGGATGGAATTCGTGCAACTTATTAACCTGTTGTTCGTCCCAAATACTTTGCCATTTTTTCAAAATCAAAATTCTAACAGCCTCTTGAGCATTACCTAAAGGAACAAAGTTTTCAAGCATCAGGGGCACAGTTTTAGACGCCTGATCGGCTTCCTCATTACCTGAAATGCCTGCATGGCCTGGTATCCAATAAAAAGCAATATTCAAACCCTTTTCTATTAAATATTGGTACATTTCTGCACATTTAAGTGCTAAAGGATGGCTGAGGGTGTTTAATTTTTTCAATGCTTCAATAGCGCTCTTTGAGTCTGTATATACAATAAAGTTTTTATTAAAACTGTCTGTACGGTCTGCTAGTTAATTATGCAAATGAACAACTCGACGTCTATAAACAATATCTTTATTAACATAACAAAAGCGACGTCGATATCTAAAACAAAACAAGGAAAAATTCGCAACTTGAATCTGAATTATTTCACAACTGCGCATTTATTTTTAGTCACGTTCAACTCGATCTCGTCAGTTCACTTCTCTGTCTGAAGTCTTGACCGCAGCGCCACAGGGCTCCCCTACGCAGTCTGTAAGATGATTAAATGGAAAAGCTCACTCGAGAAGGCTGGATCTCTGCAAGCTGAAATGCAGGTTTCAGTCTGTCGATGCTAACCGTCTGCTGACGAGATCCCACTTGAATGGTAAAATGCTTCAAAGTTCTAGAACCAACAAGATGAGGTTCACTATAAGGAGGAACCAAAGACTTAGCCTATCCTGTCGAAGAAAAACATGAGAACAATTATTAAGTTCCTTATGCACAAAAACTTTCCTTCTGCAATGTTGCGACATCGGAATCGGTCTTACAGACGACATCCGCCGTTGCAAAGATGCGAGGAAATCATTAGTTGATAAAGTTTTATTGACACTAAAAAATTCTCCAGGCATAGTTATGGGAGTACCATACACCATCTCCGCAACCGAATAGTTAGCGGTTCTTTCACAGATGCTCGGATCCCTAATAAGATAGAAGACAATACCAAGGTCCATCTTTCAGTTGCATGAGCCAGAATCGTAGATTTTAACTGCCGGTGAAGTCTTTCTACTGCACCATTTGCCTGAGGATGATAAGGGGTTGTATGTACCACCTTCACACCAAGTAATCGAGCAAAATCACGAAATAATCGACTCTCGAACTGTCTACCCTGATCAGAGGTAAGTCTCTCAGGAACTACAAATCTAGCTATCCAGTTGGCATAGAACTCGAATGCAACAGTCTCAGCTTTAATATCCTTAAGAGGAATGGCTTCAGGCCAACGTGAAAATCTGTCCAAACACGTGAGAGCATATGTATAACCACGAGATGGAGGAAGTGGTCCAACCAGATGAATATGAACATGATCAAATCGATGACGTGGAACAGGATACGTTCCAAGAGGACTTACCGTATGGCGTTGAATTTTACCTCGCTGACAAGGTACGCAACAACGAATCCATTCTGCAACTTGTTTCTTGTAGCCCGGCCAAAGAAAACGATCTCCAGCCAACTTTACTGTAGCCTTTATTCCTGGGTGGGATAAGTTATGAAGAGTCTCAAAAATCCGTCGGCGAAATTCCTTCGGAACAGACGGACGACATCTTCCAGTCGATACGTCACAAAAAAGTTCTGTATCCATTCCTGGATGGTTGGTTGGTTGGTTGAGGTTTAATGGCGCAAGAGCCATGTTTGGCTAAACTGCGCCAATCAAATGTTAAAATTCAACACATGTATCCATTCCTGAAACTTTAAGAAATTGAAATTTTAAAGAATTAGTACAAGATTTTAATAATTGAAACTCCTCGTCGGACAACTGCCCTTTAGCGAACTCTTTATAATCAATTGGCGAGGGCATTTCAATCTCTGAAATTCGAGACAAACTATCGGCTACCACGTTAAGTGAACCCGAAATGTGCCGTATATCCGTCGAAAACTGACCGATCCAGTCAAGATGCCGAATCTGACGTGGAGAACTATTTTTCATGTTTTTTAGTGAAGGTGTAAATCAAAGGCTTGTGCTCTGTATAGATCGTAAAATTACAGCCTTCCAACATATAAGAAAAATGACGAACGGACGCATAAACCGCTAACAATTCACGGTCATATACGCTATATCGCTGTTCAGCCGGAGTAAGCTTCCGTGAAAAAAATGCTAAAGGTTTCCATTCACCATTCTCTTCCTGACTTAGGACAGAACCTAAAGCACGATCTGAAGCATCGCACGTCAGAGATAACCACACATCTGGAGACGGATACACTAAAAGAGTTGACATAGCAAGACTGTTTTTACAACTTTCAAAAGCAAGTTTTGCCTCTTCTGTCCAATGTATTAGGCGGGTATCATTTTTCTTTGCACCCTTTAGGTAATCGGACAACAGCATGCATGTTCATGCGCTGCATTCTTAAGGAATCGCCGATAAAAATTTAAGAGTGCCAAAAATCGACGCAAGTCTTTAATAGTTTTAGGCTGCTGAAATTCATTAATAGCCTTAACTCTATCAGGTACTGGTTCGATTCCTTTTTCGGAAATTAAATAACCAAGAAATTTAACAGATAGATGGCCAAAAACGCATTTTTCTGTATTAACCACAAGGCCGTACTTCTGAAACCTACGGAAAGCTTCTTCCAAATGTTTTAAATGTTTACTTTCGTCTGTAGATGCAATTAGAACGTCATCGAGATATACAAAATAATAGTCCAAAACTCCAACGATGTCGTACATAAAACGTTAAAAAGTCTGTGCGGCATTACACAATCCGAAAGGCATAAGAAGGAACTCGAACAATCCAAAAGGGGTTATCACTGCTGTTTTTGGAACATCAGCAGCTGCAACGGGTATCTGATGGTACGCTCTGACAAGATAAATAGTTGAAAAAATATTTTTATTAAAAAGATTATGTGCAAAGTCGTGCACATGAGGAATTGGAAATCTATTCGGTATAGTTTGAGTGTTTAAACGCTTATAATCTCCACATGGCCTCCAATCGTCTTTTTTGGGAACCCTGTGAAGGGCCCATGCACTTTTCGATGGTCTACACCAGCCTTGCGAAGCCATGTACTGAAATTCGCGTTTGGCCGCCTGTAGCTTTTCAGGATCCAATCTCCAAGCTTTAGAAAATACAGGGGAACCACGCGTCTCAATATGGTGCTCAGTGTTATGCTTGACATGAACAGCTGGTTTAGGTTGACTTGGCTTAGTAATATCACTGAATTTCAGAAGTAACTTTACATATGGAAACCCCTCAGGGGCACATCCTTTCCAGGTTTGACGGGCTTAACGACCCCGAGGTACCCTAGTGTCTGATCTCCTTTCTAGTTTTTTCCTCCCTTTGAGTGTTTCCTTCCTTCCCTCGAGGGTAGGCGAGGGAGCTCTCCATCAGAAGCTGTCGCCGCTCTGTTTGCTTCCTGCTTCTCATGGACAGCAAATTACCCCCACATGTTGGCCGTGCGTGGCGACCCATTAGACGGGAGGTACATTTCGGTCCCCGGTGTATCAATCGGCCGGTATCCCAGCCTCTTGGCTGGTCTGCTCAAGGGGATCAAGCGAAAGGGTCACTCCTTGGGCTTGGCGTTAAGGGTGGTCACTGTCCCCGGGGTGACCCTGAGCGTATAGGTCCCGGCTAGCACAACGGTAAGCGCCGAGGCTGGAAATTTCCAGAGCCGGTGGCTGCCTTCCCGTGGTGGGCGGTGCCGTTGGGCCTGAATCAGTTCCAAAATAGCATGGCTCTAAATGTTCTTCACCAAAGTAATGCTTTCCACAAATTCTTTATTGTTAATACAGATAATAATTTCCTTGAAATTTGTTTCGCCCATTCTGATACACAAGACAATAATTGCCCTTGTTGAAGAAGTCGCAAACATAAAAAAGTTAAGAAACGGGAAGCTTCTACTAGAAGTAAGAAATAAACAGCAATCTGAGAATATAGTAAAACTAAAAAAGATAGAAGAAAACGATGTTAAAGTTGAACCCCACTGTTTTCTTAACCAATCTAGAGGGGTCATATCCGAAAGAGAATTTCAAAGGGATCTTGAAGAAGACATACTGGAGAACCCCTGAAAAATCAAAAAGTTGTTGACGTTAGAAGAATTACAATTAAAAAAATAACCAAATCCTTCCCACAAAGCAACTTATCCTTACCTTCGATTGTCCTGTCCTGCCCAAATCCGTTAAAAGAGCATATATAGAACAGAACAGAACGCCGTCCCTTACCCTCGTACCCGTGACCAGATCGGTCACTGAACGGTTTGATGGGCAAGACACGGGAATTTTATTTAAGGAAAAGAAAAACAAGATAAACAGAAAGACGGAAATATATACACTATGTACAGCACAGGCATTTTCACTTTTACACTATTAGTTCGTAATAGTCTTCTTTTCTTTGGATGTTGAAATACCTTTCTTTTATTTGGAGGTGGAATGTCCGGTGATTGAGCTACTTAGTTCAGCTCGCTGGGATGTTGAAAGCTAGGGAGGCCGGAAAAGATCTCTGTTTTCGCTCATGAATTTGATGATCCCACGAATTTTCTGCCTGGAGACGAGGTTATTGGCGACCCTTTTCAGCCATTCTTGTTCGAAGTTTGGCGCTGGCTTCTTCATATGCCAAGACACTGTATAGATACACTCCGTAGCATAGTGAAGTGCCGTGCCAATTCCACCACAACTGCAATAATCGCTGTCAGACAGGTGAAATCTTTTGAGGTAGGCAGGGAAAGGTCCATGTTGAGAGAAGAAGATAACATCCTCTCTAATCCAGTTAGTGGGACGGAGACTAACTGAGGGCATGATGTTATAGACTTTCCTGCCTGTATCGCCATTCTTCCATGAGGTTTGCCACTCCTCAAGCATCCTCTTCCGGAAGATGCCTTTTATGTGCGGTTTAGGAAGCTTAGTATGTGAATAGGGTTGCCCATGTTGTGTTGCGTCTTTTGCCAGTTGGTCTGCTCTCTCATTGCCTATATTGCCTGCATGAGCTTTAACCCAAGAGACTTTTATTCTTGGATTTGAAAGGAGGATTTTGAAAATTTTTCTTGCTGTTTCGTTTGTGCTCTTTGAATTAGAGGATGCCATGATACTTGCTCTATTTTCTACGTGTATGTTAGAGGTATTGTGGTTTGGCAGATGAGATGCGTATATTACTGCTTCGTGAAGTGCAGTTAGTTCAGCTTGAAATACGGGGTTGTTGTCGTTGAGTTTAGCAGACCACTGGTAGGCCCATATGTCGATGGTCAAGACGCAGAAGGCAGCTCCAACTCCGTGTTCGGTTTTCGAGCCATCTGTGAAAATATTTATAATGTCTTTTCGGGCTATATATGCTTCTCCGTCTTCAAAAGAGATTTGGTTCGGTTTGAGATGTTCTGAAGGATGAGTGGACCAGCCTGTTGCCTTCATCTCCAGATCATGCGGTTGGGTATCTGTAATGAAAATGGGAAGAGGGATTCTTAGGCGATAAATTGAAGTAAATCTGGCTTCGAACTGTAATTGCATGTGTAGGGGAGGGATGCCGAGTATAGTTTGTAACGCTGCCGTTGGGGTGGTGCGATAAGCTCCCGATATATGGAGTAGGAATGGCCTTTGAATCGAAGAAAGTTTCCTCTTCATTTTGAATGTTGGATTTAGACACCAAGCTGAAGATCCGTGGGCCAGCATTCTCTCAATAACCGTTTTATAGAGAGTCCATCTGTGTATCTGAGAGATTCCCCAATTGCCACCTGCGATTCTTTTGAGGTTTTGCTGCGTTTTGATGGCTTTCTCTCCTTGCTTATTAATGTGCTCCAGCCAGTTGAGTCGATCATCAACGTGTATCCCTAGGTACTTAAAAGATTTAACTCAATTTATTTTATATCCATTCCATGTGATCTTGGGACTTCTTACCATTTTGCTGAATAAGATATAATTTGTTTTTTCTGTTGAAATGGCAAGTTCATTTTCTGAGCACCAGGAGCTGAATTGGGCTATTCCACTTTGCGTGTCTTCTACAAGGCTTTTATTTGTATCCGCTTTAATG
>BGPR01002002.1:85317-164278 GCA_013235015.1 Araneus ventricosus
AGGAGGTTGTCGATTCCATCTATACCCGGGGCTTTGCCTGACGGAAGATGTTCTATTACCGCCGAGATTTCTTGGGGGGAGAATGGAGGATCAGGTGGCTGTGTTGAGGTGGTTAGATTGTAATTTGTGGGAATGGCAGGGGAAAGGAAAATCTGGTCCAGGATGTTTTGTGCTGCCTCTTGCAGACTTCCATTTGGGTCTCCATTTATCAAGTACGGGATTTGAGATGGGAAAACTGATTTTCGAAACGCCGTCTTGTACTGCTTCCCATACGGATGGGAGGCTGCGCTGCAGAATTTTCTCCAACCCATATTCCTTGCTTGCTTAATATGTCTTTTGTACTTCGCTTTCTCTTTCTTAAAGACTTGGTATCTTGCTTTCCTTTCAATTTCCGGCGCCCGTTGTGCTCTCCTTCTTAGTGCTCTTTCTTTTTATGAATTTCTAGCTGCTCTGTCCACCAGTTTGGGTTTGTTATGAGAAGTTGCTTTTTGATTTTGAAACTTTTGTTGCATGCATTTATGATTAATGTTTGCAGTTCTATTGTGGCGTTATTAAGTTCTCCTGAATTTCTGGCTGTTTTTATTTTTCTTTCTAGATGATAAATTTCTTTACCAAGGATATTGAGAAATCTAAGGTGATTCCCATGGCGTGTCTTGTATCTTTTGTAAAATTGATTACCTACTGTTGATGCAATTGTTGTTTCTATATATCTGTGGTCGCTTAAGGTGATTTCTTCTAGGACCTCCCAATTAATGGAAGAATCTATAAGTGATTGGGAGCATAAGGTCAGGTCTGGCCAGCCAACACTGCTATTTCTCTGGAAGGTTGGAATAGCATCTGGTTTATTGATGATGTTTAAGTTATTAGCCAGGATAAAGTCCAAGATGTCTTTGCCTCGATTGTCATTTGATCTATAGCCCCAGAGGGTATTATGTCCATTGAGATCAGCGCCAATTATGATCTTTTCCTCTGGTAGGCTGGAGATGATCTCCTGAATTTCCTGAGAGTTGTATGAACGTCTTGTGCTGGTGACGAGTAGGCTGAAATTATTGTTATGGGAAATGATGACGTCTGGATTTTAAGCGCTACCATGTTCACTTTAGTTGCCAACAAGGCAGGTTTTAATTTAGGTGAAGGAATTACGATTGCAGCCTTCTGATTTAAGGAGCTGAATGTTTTCCAGGTTTGTGGGATTCCAGGGATTCTGTTATTATTAATGTATTGTTCTTGCACCAAGATTACATCTGGCTTGATCGTGCTTGCTGTTTCTTGGAGTTGATTGGTGGCTGCCTTTGCTCTAGCTAAGTTGATTTGAAGAATTTTTAGGGGCTCATTTGAAGACTGTAGCAATGTTGTAGGGAAATTGAGTGTTTTCAAAAATACTATTATCCATACTAAAAATAGTCCCTTGTTTTTTTTTATGCTGTTACTTCTTTATTGTAACAGGGGCAATGACTGTCTATGGCTCTGTGCCGGATTTTGTAGTTAGTGCCTCGATTTCTGTTGCTTTCGGCACAATTAATGCAGTAAAGTTCATCATTTCTGCAGTTTCTGGTGTTGTGTCTGAGTCCACAGCATCCACAGAATGGAGTGGTGAACTTGCACTCTTTAGAATTAGCTGTGTGTCCATAGGCTTGGCATGTCGAGCATCTCTTGATGTGAAGGAATTCCTTCATTTGGTACATGGTCCACGTTATCGGAATCGGTTATTAAGGTGTTTTTTGCGCACGAAGGCTTCTCGAATGGCCGTTTCCAGCTTCAATAAATTGTCTATAGTACCTCGCCTTCTACGAAATCCACTTTGAGAAGGGATAAACCATTTACTCCTCTCCAAAACATGCATCAGTCGGGCACTAACCATGCGTTCCAATAACTTGCTAAGACAGCTTGTCAAAGCGATTGGTCGATAATTATTCGGGTCTTGCTTGTCCTTCCCTGGTTTAGGGATGGGTACAACAATAGCTTTTAGCCAGGAAAGTGGGAAAACCCTCTCTTGCCAGATTCTATTGAACAAAAGTAGAATTGTTAGTAAAGAAGATTCACCAAGGTGTTTAAGCATGTTATTATGAATTTGATCTGGTCCAGGTGACGTTGGATTGGATTTCCTTAGCGCATCTTTCAGTTCATGGTAGGAAAAGGTAGAGTTATAATCTTCTGCATATGAAGGCAGAAAATCCACCGATTTTTGTTCTTCACGTTTTTTAAAAGCAATAAAATCATTTGGATAAGAAGATTCGCTTGATGTTTCAGACAGAGTTTGACCTATTACATTTCCAATTTCTTTGGCATCTGAAATGACCTGTCCATTATAATTTAAAAACGATATATTCTGTGTATCGGAATAACAACCGAAGATTTTTCTTACTTTGTCCCAAACTATTTTCGAGGAAACTTGTCTAGTGATGGAGTTTACATACGAACACCATGTTGTGTTCATACTTCGTCTTCTGATTTGACGGAATTTGGCTCTCGCCTTTTTAAATTTAATTAAGTTGTGAGTGGTGGGATATCTCCTGAAGTTATACCAAGCCTTTTCAAGTGTTTTTTGGCAAGTGTCGCATTCAGTATTCCACCATGGCTTGCACAGCTTTGGAATGTTCCCTGATGTTTTGGGAATACTGTTATCAGCTGATGAGATTATACAATCAGTAATTGTGTTAACTGCAACATCTATTGAATCTTTGTCGACCATGTTTGGAGTTAATTGACACAAGGACTCAAATAATGGCCAGTCTGCTTTTTCAAAGATGTATTTAACTGGTCGTTTTGGGAATGGAAAGTCATTTTTTACATATGTTCGTACGATTGGAAAATGATCACTATTAAAAAGATTTGTACAGGTTGAAAATTTCCAGTATGGAACCAGAGAAGGAGAACATATGGCAAGGTCAATTGTATGAAATGTTTGAGAAGCCTGATGAAAGTGTGTATAACTATTGTCATTCAAGAGGCACAGACCGTGGTCCTCAACAAGAGTTTCAATTTGGCATCCTCTTGGATTTGTGTCTGTACTACCCCAAAGAGTGTTATGGCCATTAAAATCGCCTAACAAGAAAAAAGGGCTAGGGAGTTGCCGATTTAGATCATCAAGATGTGTCTTCTCAATATGAACTCTGGGGGGGAGATACAAGTAGCATATTGTTATTCGACGAGTTAGTTGAATTTGTATAGCTACTGCTTGTAACTGTGTGTTTAGAAGAATTGGTTTGGAAGGTATTTGGCATGAAGTTAGGCAGGCCACACCTCCAGATGCTCGAGAACCTTGCTGAAAGTCATTTCTCTGTGTGATATAGCTTTTGAATTTAGCAGACAAATTGGGTTTCAGATAAGTTTCCTGCAAACCCAAGCAAACTGGTCGAAATTTATTAATTATCGATTTGATGTCCTCTTTATGAGTTTGCAAGCCATGGCAGTTCCAAGAAACAATTTTTAGTGCCATTACTTGGGTTTTTTAAAAAATTTGGATTTAAAATTGTAGTCGATAATTGTTGGCGACTTAAAGGAGGCTAAATTAACCTCCTCACTAAGCTCCATTTCACTTATAGAATTATCCGATGTCTGCAGATCACTCTCGGACTCTTTGTTTTGAGATTTTGTTTTATTGGGGTTTGATTTCGTTTTCACATTTGAGTTTTTCCCCGTAGAATTTGTGTGGTCTTTCTTTGGCCGCTTGTTTTTAGGAGCCGGTTTGAGAAATTCCTGTTTTTTGTCATTTGTTTTTTCCTTTTCCAGAGAGAGTTTATGAGCTTTAAGTAATGCTAACCAGTCTGATAATTTTACCGTAATAGTTTCTTCATTTTTTTCTGCAGAAGTAGAAGGTTTTGGAACTATCGTGTCTGTTGGAGTCTGAATTGGTTCAAGAGGTGTGTCTGGGTTTTTAATCGTTTTCAAAGCTGCAGAGTACGAATGGTTTGTTTTGGGAGTTCGATCATGTACAATTTTACGGGCTTCCTGGATAGATATATTTCTGGTCACTTTAACGGATTGAATTTCCTTTTCTATTTTCCATTTGGGACAAGTTTTTGAGTATGAAGCATGATTTCCCTTACAATTAAAGCATTTTTCCGGATTTTGACAAATTGTTTCTTCGTGTCCCGGTTCAGAACAGCGGGGACAGAGAGCAGAGGATCCACGGCATGCAGTTTTAGTGTGCCCAAATCGCTGACACTTGAAGCAGCGAACAGGATTTGGTATGTAAGGACGGATGTCACAACTAATATAACCGGCAGTAATTTTTTTCGGGAGAACTGGTGTGTCGAACGTTAATATGACATGACGAGTTGGGATGATTTGTCCATCTCTTTTCAAAGTGATGCGGCGTGCTGCAATCACTTTTTGATCTTCAAGCTCTGATACAAATTCCGAGTCACTAACCATCAAAAACTCGTCACTCGACATCACTCCTCTTGTGTAGTTGAGAGATGCATGAGCAGAGACTGTAATTGGAATGTCACCAAATTTTGTGATGGATAAGAGTTGTTCAGATTGCCGAAGTGAGGAAGATTCTACCAGTAAATCACCAGATTTCATTTTTTTTACCGATTGTACATTTCCAGCAAAGGTATATATGTGTTTTTGAATTAGGAAAGGAGACATATTCTTCAGTTTCCCCTCTTCATTATGAAGTACAAGGAATTTTGGAAGACGCTTTGGCAATTCATTCGATTTCGAAGTCAGTGAAGTATTAGAGTCAGTTTGTTTTACGAAAGAACCCATGCGATAAGAGATAAGGATTCGGGCCCCGACGGCACCGCCCACCATGGAGCCCAACAAGGGAAGGCAGTTGATGGCTCTGGGTATCCCCAGCCTCAGTACTTGCCTTGTATGCTAGCCAGGGCCTATACGCTAAGGGTCACTTCCAGGAACGTCTACCACCCTTAACGCAGAGTCCCAGAAGTTGACCACTGTCGCTTGATCCCCTTGAGCAGGCCAGCCAAGTGGCTGGGATACCAGCCGATTGATACACCAGGGACCAAAATGTACCATCCGTCCAATGGGTTGCCACGCACGGCCTTATCACCGTGATCCTGTTTATCTACCATACGTTTGGCGCAGTTTAGCCAAAAATGGCTCTTGCGCCATTAAACCTCAATCAACCAACCAACCAGCCAGCCACGCACGGCCAACACGTGGGGGTATGTTGCTGTCCATGAGAAGCAGGAAGCAAACAGAGTGGCAACAGCTTCTCATGGAGAGCTCCCTCGCCTACCCTCGAGGGAAGGAAGGAAAAAACAAAAACTCAAGGAGAGGAAAAACCAGAAAGGAGACCAGACACTAGGGTACCTCGGGGTCGTGAAGCCCGTCACATCTAGAGAAGATGTGCCCCTGAGGGGCATAGTTAAAAAAAGTGTGTGGCTCGCTCTTCTCGAAATAAACGGTCTTGGGAGGAAACCTCTTCCCCTACCTCCAGAAAACTTAAAAAGAAAAAAAGAGCTCTGCGGAAGGAGCAGGCTTTAAAGGAAAAAATGAAACAAAAATTAAAAGATGTAAGTAAACCAGAAGAAAAAGAAGAGCATTTGCAAATTCACCCCTCTGACGACACAATAAGTGATATGGATGAAGACCGAGCGGACTCTGATCCACCTCACATTTCCTCCGGTACGTGAAATCGAAATTCTTCAAAAAACCTAAATCCCTTTCTTAAGGGTTTTTTTTTCCTATTTTTGCTTTTTCAATATGACCATTACCTTTGTTTCATGGAACTGCTGCGGTCTGCGGGCGCATCTAGATGACCTGAAGACTACTGCAAATAAATTTCAGCCCGTGTGTATAGGTTCTACAGGAAACCTACCTTGCTCCTAGTGTTGACATAAAATTTCGAAACTAGAACATAATCCGAAAAGACAACATACAAAGATCACGTACATCGGGAGGAGTTGCCTTCCTGCTCTTGCAGAGTTTTCCATCTAAATCTATAACTTTAAATACATCGATCCAAGCAGTTGCCATCCAAATTAACGTCAAAATGCTCCTTACAGTGTGCACCTTATATTTACCACCAAGCCAAAATGTGAATGAACTGGATAACCTTCTGGGCCAACTCCCGAATCCCCTTATTCTTATGGGATATATGAAGGGGCACAGTTGTGTTTTGGGGGAGTAGTGAAACAAATTCACGGGGTCTCCAAATTGAGAAACTGATTTCCGACCATAATTCATGCATATTAAACGACAATAGTAAAACTTACTTTCATCATATAAATAGAACATTCCATGCAGTGGATCTAGCGATTTGCTCTCCATCAATTTTAACTAGATGGCATTTTACAGTTGGTGATAATCTTTATAACAGCGACCACTTTCCTATTATTCTGAAACATTTTGACAATTCCGTGGGAATTCCCCGAAGGCCTGTTCGTTTTATATTTGACAAAGCCGATTGGCAACTTTTCACCTTTTATTCAGAATTGAAATCTGACATGATTCAAACAAATGATATTGATACAGCTACAGAAATTGTTACTCGTCATATACTTTCAGCTGCTGATAGAACAATCCCGAAAACATCAGGGAAATTCCCCAAACAGTGGAAGCCGTGGTGGGACGACAGATATGCAGAAGCTAATAAAAATCTTAATAGGGCCTGGAATCGTTTTCGTCGGTACCCAACCACCAATAACTATGTTACTTTCAAAGAAGCTAAAGCCGTTTCTCGGAGAATAAAACGTCAAAACAAGAGAAATACATTCCAAAATTATGTTAGTACAATACAGAACAATACACCATCCAAATTTATGTGGGGAAAAGTTCGTAAAATATTAGGAACATATAAAATGGGACATTCGGTGTCTATTCTAAACAATAATGGACAAATTTTATCTGAACTTAAGGATATAGCAAATGCTTTGGGAGAATCATTTGCCAAAATATCTAATGATGAGTCGTACCCACAAACATTCAGAACATATAAAATGAATGAGGAAAGAAAGTTGTTGACTTTCCGATCATCTACCAGGAAGGTGTATAACACCCTTTCACATTCGAAGAACTGAAAATCGCTTTGGATAAATCTCGCCCAACATCACCTGGCCAGATAAAATTCACTATAATATGATTAAAAATTTGAGCGAAAATTCCATGCGCACCCTTATACTGCTCCATAATAGAATTTGGGTGGAAGAATGTTGCCTGGCGCGAAGCTGCGGTGATTCCTATCCCTAAACCTAGTAAGGACCCACAGGTTCCTACCAATTATAGGTCAATCGCATTAACCAGTTGTCTTTGTAAGCTCATGGAGAGAATGGTTAATTCTCGCTTCGTCCACTGTTTGGACGAGAGTGGGATTTTATTGAAATTTCAAAGCGTGTTTCGACATGGACGTGGTACCATTGACAATGTTCTGATGTTAGAAACGGCCATTAGAGACGCTTTCGTGACGAAGGGCGTGGGAGCCCCACGAATGATCCGAAACCAGCCCTCTTGGGAGCGCCCGGTATGCCCACCTAAGTGCAATGGTGGGGCCGGACCCTGGAAATGGTAGATTGAACCTCCGATTGCCTGCCGATGTTGGACCGAAGTCCCCCACCGACCTGCAGCCGGCTGAACCCCCTACACCGAAGACCCTACTCAACCATGAGCGCTTGCCACTGGTGGGGGCTATGACCCCATGGGAGACATCCTGAGGCCTCTCAAGGAGGGCAGGACACAGGAACAGAACTGGAGACCTCACAGAAAGAGGCCAAAGCACCAAAGAACCAGCGAGAGCATCATGCGTCATTCTCCGAAAAGTGCTACAGTCTAGCCATCCGTGATCAACCCCACTGGGATTGCGAATGACAGTTGTGCAAACACAAAACACTAATTAGTTCTAGTCAGGCTTATTTAATGAGCGATGCTAATTAAGCTGATAAGAACAGATTGTCTCACCTTAATATTTCCATCTGGACAGAGATTTGCTCTGAGCAGTTCGGAATATGAAAGATGAATTTTAATCTATTGACTATAAAGGCATGTAAGTTAGCACAAGCTAATTACTTTGCACAAGCATATGTCAGGCTGAAAAGGAAGGGGGGTTAGTACATAAAAAATACACTTTACATAGAAAAAATAAACTAATACATAAAACAAAACAACATAATGCAATGATGACAAATGAGATATACAAAAAATAATAAAATATATACATGGAAGGAGACACCAACCGCTACGAGAGTTTATAGTAATTGTTCGTTGATGCTACTTGGACCAGCAGATGTGCTGGGGACCGCCGGAGGTACACACTAGGTATCACTACCAGGCGGCGGAGAGTTGACTGGGACCGCGAGAGGGTCATCTTGTAACAGCGGTTCTCTTGGCCGATAGTTCGGGTTATGAACAATTGCAGATTCATCAAATTGCCGAACACCTGTAATGTGTTCCACATAGATGTCTCTAGCCCACCTTATGTTGTCGCTCACACAAAGTTTGCTAAGTGTCTTAAGATAAGACTTGGACATGATCTTTGACAAGAACTTGTCGCTTGTCGGATCCCAGGCACCAAGCGCCCCAACGACTATCGGAACAATTTCGACGGCTGAAGCTTGAGACAGGAGATGATCGATGAGAACATTATATTTACGTAACTTCTCCTGCTTCGCCTTTTCAAAGCCCTCGAGTCGATTTTCGAAGGGGCATGTGATGTCAACGAGGTAGATTTTATTGTCGAGTTTGAGGACGATGTCCGGACGGAGGTTAACAGATTTAGCCACTTTTTTGTTGACAGATATGATTTCTGCCGAACTATTCTCAGCTGCAGCCAGAATCCTGTTCTGGACACCGTCATGTCGGAGTTGCCAAGCCCTGGACTGTGCCTCGCAATGGTTAAGAACGTGAGGCAGCGTCTCCAGGTCGGCTTTATTACATCTACGGCATCCTTTATTTGTTCCCTCTTTCCAGGGCAGTCCATTCAAGGGGAGTAGGTTAAGACGTGCCCGATGAATGAAACGGTACTCTGAAAATCTGGTATACAGCCCATTCGCATTGAAGTGCGAGCTTGTCGGTGACTGGGCTACGCACTCCATTGCCTTTCCTTGGTCCCGTTTGGAGGTGAGTGACAAGGATCGGTCCTGCCTAAGGCGATTTCGGATGGTGAATAAAATTTTGCGCCGGGAGGATGTCTTCAGAACTAAGTCCTGGAATTCTAACTGGGGCATGCCCTCCGTAAACATCCATTGAATTTTCTGCCGTCTGGAGGCAAGCCTGGCAACAGTCCAAATATTAGAAAGGGGGTTGGAGGCCGGCCTGTCGTCTTCATCGATATCTAGACTTCCTGACATGAAGTCTGATAAATCCTCATCGGATGCGTCTTTGCGAATCCTTGCAGACACAGAATTTCTTAAATTTTGAAGGGCGAGGTCCGAAATCATGTCGTCCATGGAGGTCAGGAGCTTGAACACGGAGTCCACCCGGTTGAAGTCCGACTCTTCGGCCGAGATGGGGAGGCCCACAGAACCAGACTTTGTGTGCCCATAGACATATTCATTTGCGACGTTTTCCGGAAGGAAAAGGACTTCTTTGGCAGCATGCCGAATTGCGTCATCGAGTAGAGACCAATCTTCCTTTTTAAACTGCCCAGTACGCATGACAAACTGTAGAGCCGGAAACAGGAAAGACTTGAGAGCATCGATTTTTTGCCAAGGTGAGAGCAAGGAGGCTAAAAGCTTCTTGGCACAATCTCCGAAATTATTAAAAGTGGCATAATCCGGTACGGTATTAAACCCGACCGGTTTACCGAGAAATTTGGTGAAGTCGAACTCCATAATCGGTTGAAGGGATCGCTGCCTAGGCGAAAAGAAGAAGGCGGAACATCAATTGGAGTTGACCCAGAGAAGTGGAGGGAGAAGGAATTGCTGGGGTTAAGCCGTAACCCAATACCGGTCATTTCACGAAGTACAACGTCCAACATGTCTTGTAGATCTTCTGGGGAGTCACCGAGGAGACACAGGTCATCCGCGAAAGCAAGTATGCGATGGCTTGAGTTGGTTCCTTGGATTCTCCTCAGAATATGATCAACACCCAAGTTGAACAATAGGCCGCTGATTGGGCAGCCTTGTTTGACGCCACTTTTCAATAAGATGGGATTGGTGGCCATGTTGTTGGTTAGGATCTTCGTTGCACAATCTGTATAAAGATCTTTAATAATGATAATGAATTTTTCACCTGTCCCTGCCGCTGCCGAGGCTTTGTATATCTGTTGATGTGGCAAAGCGCCGAAGGCATTTGATACATCTAACCATGCTATGCATAGGCTCTTCTTACGTAATCGGGCATGCTCAAGACGCGTTTTTAAGACAAAGTTGTGTTCGAGCACCCCGTCGAATGGCGTAAAGCCCTTTTGGCAGGGAGAGAGGGCACCATACTTGGCAGACCAGTCCTGTAAACGCCCAGCAAGAACCTTCGTGTAAATTTTGTATATGGTATTCGAAAGAGCTATTGGCCGCCAATTAGAAGGGTTATCCAGATCTGTTTTTGTTTTCGGAATTAAAATGGTAGTCGTCTTTTTCCAAGACGGAGGGATTTTTTGAAAATGGAGGCTTGCATTGAAGGCCGCAGTCAGAAATCTGTGTCCTTGTGGCACCGAACGCCAATGGTGGTATGTTAGGCGGTCCGGGCCGGGCGAGGAGTTCTCCGCGCGCTGAAGTTTCTTCGTGACTTCAGTAATTGAAAATGGTCGTTCCATGATAGGTGAACGATCCTGCGGAGATGGGTTGGTGGGTGAGACTCCTCACCCGAATTTATTCTCTTTCCTTCGGGATATTGGTTTCCTTTTTCATATTTAATTCATTTGTTGCGAGTTTAATTGCATAATTTTTTAACTGAAATGTTTCTCAGTTTTTTTAAGAAATGTCACTGCTCGTGACATTCCTACACTTTTTCACTAACCTTTTACATAAGATTTTAGACTTGAAGCATCTTTTAACATGGACGAGAATTTTACGTAGGAAAATTTAAACTTTTGTTTGGCACAGCATAGCCGAAACCGGCTTTTGTGCCATTAAACGACAACTTTCATTCCATTCCATTCCTGCGGAGATGGGTCAAGATCGGGAAGTTGAGGGGGGACGGAGTCCCAAGCAGAGCGGAAGTGGTCCTCTACTATCTCTACAGGTATTTCACACCTGATGGGGGACCATCACAGATCTCCCGAACTGCTCTCTTTCTATTCCTACCGAAGAGCGATTGACATGACTGGGCGTCATTGACATTGACTTCCTTCCTAGGCTTTTTGGCCACAGGATTACCGGGCGGTTGTTCTGGAGGGGGAGAAGATGGCTGAAATGATAAGGATTGGACTTCAGTGACAGCCATATCCACAGTCTCACAAAACATTGCGAAGTCTTCGGTGGGGTCCTGATTTAGAAAATCATCAAGGTGGTCGATGAAGATGGAAAGCGGACCAGGTGGTGTGACCTCCTGCTGCGGAGGAGCAGATGGAGCAGTTTGATCTTGAATGGGAGTAGCGAGGACACATTTGGGGTCTGTGATGGATTCATCTGGTGGCTCAGATGAGTTTGCAGCTGTTGGCCTTTTCTTTCTCTTCCACTTAGTAGTGCCCATACGAGGGATAACCCTTTGCACTGACCGATCCAGGGCTTTCTGTTTCTTGTGTGCCGCAACGGGGTTGCTCAGACCAAGTTCTGATGGGAAGGGTTCCTGACAATCCGGACAAACGTATGGAGTGTCGATCGGAATGTCAATCATGGTCCCATGTTGTAAGCATGGTTGTTTTGCGGTCTTTTTTATCTTGGCGCACGTTGCACACCAATGGCAGGACTTCAAGTTGGTTAAGTGGTGCGCGGACTTTAGATGACGAAGAAGGGAGCATTTGATGCTGCTCCAAGTATTCCCTTTACTGGGGAATGGACACCCTTGCTCAGTGCAAAAGGTAGTGTTATCAATTGGATAGAGAAGGTGGAGCGTGTCTCCCGACATGCACGTTCTTGTTGGACAAGTTGAGTCTGAATGGACTTCGTCCGATGAATTGTTTACTTGAGTTGGGCCAACTTGACCTGAGGCTGGTGAATTATCAGTATTTGGGCTTGAAGAGAGAGCCAGAACTCGTTATTTGCGAAGAGGTGGTGCTTCTCTTTGGAATAGGAATCTTGTGATCTCTAAAACGGTGCATGGAGAGCCTTTTTATTTGGCTTAATATCTTGGCATCCTGGGAAGTTACACTTCCAACTTTTTCTAACAGATCCAGAAACCTGGGACTCCCTTTGAGGGGAACATTGTTTACAGAGGCGTTTGGTTAGCATGTGGTTGCAGGAGGAGTTGCATTCAGTTGAGGATTGTCATGTCTGTGACAAATCTTGGATAGGGCATTGTAGATGATGGTGGATTGGGATCACAATTAAGCTCAAGCATGGGCGATGTGTGTGCCGAACTGGAGGCAGAGTGGTTCCAGCACTTACAAGATGAAAAGACTTTCCTGAAGAACTACGCCGGTTGCATGGCGAGATCAGTAGATATGCTTATTGACGATGTGTCTTGCGAGAGATCCTCAAAAACAAGGACTGGGGGCACTGGTTGCAATGGAAGAGAGTCCAGTCGAAGTGAAGATGCACACAAATAGAGAACCATCAAGGCATCATCCGGGATTTATCTGTTGGCTTCTACTTATTTAAGCATGAAAGAAGCAACATGAACTTGTTGACGTATCAAAATAAACTGTGAATACTCATTTAAAACGATTTCTTTCTTTCTTTTCTAGAAGAATCATCTTGCAAACGGAAAAATCAACAAAATTCTAAAACTACATTTTCTACTGTTGCCACAAATAATATAATGTGATGAACAAAATTAAATTTGATAATAAATAAATGCTTTAAATAAAAGAAAACAGTATTTACAAACAAATATTAAATGCTGCGTGAGTATATTCAGCCACTACAGATCCCTCACAATCCAGGTTATCGGTAAGAGGTGGAGTCTTGGGAAAGGATTCTCGAAATCGGAAGGCTTGTGGCAAGAGGATAGAGATGGGATAGGAAAGGTTCTTCATCTAGAAGGTTTCCTCAATGTCCTCATATTCGCTGGAGCATATATGCCTTCACGCACAACTGGATTCAAAGTAGTCATCACAATGGGACAATGGAAGGGTTTCAGATAGGAGATCATTATCCTTTCGATCGATAAATAAAGATCGTAGAGGGAAGGGAAGTCAAGATTACAGTCACTGCAAGAAAACGTATCGTTTTCCGAAATATGAAATTTCGCACAGTGCGAATCCAGTAGACCCAGGTTCATAAATCCTGTTTTGCAAGAAGTGCAACCCGGGGAGGGTAATTCCTTAAAAGAGTGACTGCTTGATCTTCTTGGTAGGAATCCAGATTTGGATTAAGATGTAGGTCGTATATGTGAGCTTGGGCGTCCGCCTCAGTTTGAAACACCCGCTCACAATATTCGCACGAGAAAAGTGATGAAAGATCATTGGTCGGGAGGCACGAGCCTTGATGAGGAAAGTGATTTGATGGTAATGGTTGAGCGATTCTCTGTGACAATTTGGAATATTTCAATTTCATCCGTCTGAGGGAGTTCCTGATTTTCTTCTGTTTGGGAAACTGAGTCAGCTACTTTACTTTCCTTTATTGGAGCGCAGGGTATTTCAACTCCAAGTGAGAAATTTGGATAGGAGCTCTCACACGGAATAGAAAGCGGGTCTGCAGCAACATCATCGTTTTCGTCTGACTCGCTATCAATAATCTCGACGAAGGACAAACTTGCCTGATTCTCTTCAATATCAGAATTATCTGGTAATTGATTATTTCCAATATTTACAGGATCAACATTAGGTACTGTTTCAATCAAGACATTATAATAGGGTTCATTGACAGGAGATGTAACAGGATCAACATATTCAGCAATTTCATTCAAATTTACATTTTCAAACACAATATTTTCGGCATTTTCAATTATAGGTACAATTTCATTCAAGATAGATTGGTTGACACGATTCAGACAATTATTTTTATCAAATACATATGCAAAAACATTTTCAACAATTTCATTTGCAAAATTTACAATGCTTGGTGAGATTTGGGCTGTTTCATCAAAAGATTTCATCTGTGAAGCCCTCGAGGCTGTCTGCGGGAAGGCAGCTTCAACATGTGGCAGAGTGAATTGAGTAAGGGATTCACTCAGGTACGAAGCACAGTCTTCCGTTATGTTTGCCAGAAGGTCATTGCAGACGATATCAATGATTTCATTCATCATGATATGGATGATCAGAGAATCGCTCACCGCAATGGGGCAATCCCCAAGCGAGAAATTTGGCATTGAGCCAGAAGGAGGAGGAAGCGAGGCGAATAAAGCAGGAGAAGTTTCACTATGACCCACAATGGGGGCAGTGTCCAGCTCAGTAGTAGAATCAAGAGACCCCGAACTTGCATTGCAAATCCCGGAGATGTGGTCATGCGAAAGGACATTTGCTTTGTCGGCACTTTTTGAACTAATTCCAGAATTGTAAACGGAAACGGAAGGCTGAACTAGTTTTCCGATTTAAAAGTGCATGGCTGTTCGCATTTTTTTGCCCTATTTCCAAACTTAAAATGCCACCAACAATATTTGCGTTTGTTAGAACCTCGAACCTCAGTGTTTCCCCGCGAGAGTGATCTACGCCGAACTTCTAGTCTCGAAAGTCTGTTTTCAATAGCTGCCAAGCGATTCTCAAACTTATTTACATCTGGAGATTGAAAATTATCAGACACAGACGCCACTAAATCATCTTTCGAAATCTCAAAAATACTATCTGTGTAGCAACTATTTAAAAATTGCGGCTAGCTCTAAAAGAAAATAAATAAACAAAGACAAAATGAATTTGGGGAAAAACAAAGTTACTTTTAAACTATTTTTAATTAACAAATAAACAGTCACTACACAAAAGACACTTCACATTACACAAAATTAATATTTACAGTAAATAAAAATAGTTATAATTAATGTTACAAACGGGAGGGAATAACTCAATCCCACACAGGGTTAATGTCCATCGTTCAACTAATGAATATAATTTCAAATATACTCAGCACGGGAGGTGGCGCTGCAATCGTCCAATGGGATCGTTACAGACTCTCCCTCGGACTCTGAAGACGTCCCGACGAAGAGTCCGCTTTTGGAAAATACTTCCGAGGCCTACCTCTTCTCTTTATGGAACTACTGGATTTGTGTTCTTTTCTGGAGGTAGTTCATATGGCTTCAACATGTTTGTGTGATAAGTTCCGAGAACTTGATCTGGAGTACTGGGATCAGAAAGGTCATAAGTGGTAGGAGATCTGTTTGTGACTACGAGATAAGGGCCTTCCCTTTTCGGGTAAAACTTCTTGCTTCGTTTGTCACTTCTACTACTTTTAGGGTGTAGAGTCACCCAGACCTTGTCTCCAGGCTGATAATAAATTGGTCTTCTATTTTTATCAAAATATTTCTTTCTCTGGTCTTGCTTTTGCTCAACCCGTTCTCTGATTTGGGGTGTTAAACGAGCAAAATGTTTCAAGTAGGGTGTTATCTCCGCTACAAAGTTGTCGTTTTCGATCAGACTTCTAAGATCATGGTTAACGTCGTCTGTTGTTCTAAGTTCACGTCCAAATTGTAGATATGCTGAAGTGTGGCCAGTAGTGTCACATTTGGATGTATTCATGGCAAATCTAATCATTGCCAGCTTTTCATCCCAGGTATCGTGAGCATCACCTACTAAAATAGCTAGTTTGGGCTTCAGGTCAAAATTTTTTCTTTCAGATGGATTCGCCTGAGGATGATAGACTGGAATTAACTCTTGTTTGATACCAAGGAAATTGCATGTTTGCTGCATGACAGCACTAACAAATTGGGTTCCATTGTCGGATATTAATCTTCGTGGTAAGCCATAGCGAAGAAAAACTTCTTCTATTAGGATTTTTGCACAATTTTGAGCAATAGCATCTTCTAGGGCAAAGAGCTCAACCCATTTTGTGCTGGTATCCTCAATTAAGAAGATCCATTTCTTTCCAGTAGGAGTTTCAGGAAGAGGGCCAAAGAGGTCGATGGCTAAAGTTTCAAATCTTTGGGCATAAATAGGTGTTCTCAACAGTCCAGCAGGTTTCTGGTTATTTGGCTTGTATCTGTTGCATTCAGCACAATTCTTTACATATTCAGCGATGAACTTTCTCATTCCAGGAAAATAGTATCGACTAGCTATCTTGAAATACGTTCCTTCTGATCCGCTATGTCCAGCAGTGGGTGAATCATGGTATTGCTGTAACACTGGTTCTCGTTCATGACAAGGGACAACAAGCTGTGCCTCCTCGGATTCTGTGTCTGGCGAATATCGGTAAAGGATACCTTGATTCATTAGATATCCTCTACTTGTCCAGTTGATGAAATCTTCATCTTTTCTTCCACTCTCAAAACAATCGATTATTTTCTTTATATCCTCATCTTTCATCTGCTCTTCACGAATATCTCTAGATCTTCGAGATGGCAATTCGATAGATACGGTGTTGAGATTGCACACAAATTCTTTATTATTATGGACTGGTCTAGACAGGAGGTCTGCAACAACGTTGGATTTTCCAGGCGTATCAAGAATTTTCGGATGGAATGATTGGATTTGTAGAGCCCATCGAGCTAAGCGACCGGATGGTGATTTTATGCTCATCAACCATTTTAAAGGTTGGTGGTCTGATGCGATGATTATTTCTTGGTTCTCTACGTATCCACGGAATTTTTCTAAGGCCCATACAACTGCAAGAGCTTCCCTTTCAGTCGTAGAGTAATTCCTTTCTGCAGAACTCAGCAACCTACTTGCGTACTCTATTACATGTTCTTCTGGTTTCTCTCCTTGTATCAGGACTGCACCCAGAGCATAACTACTTGCGTCAGTTCGAATTATGAAAAGTTTACTTCCATCAGGTTGTGACAGCACAGGTGGTGAAATCAGCATTTTCTTTAACGATTCAAATGCTTTCCTTTCAGGTTCACCCCAAGTCCATGTCTTATTCTTTTTTGTGAGATCACTGAGAGGTCTCGCTATTTCTGAAAAGTGAGGACATATCTTCTGAACCAAGAGCAAGTTTGTAAGTATGACTGAACTTCTTTAACACAGGTTGGTTCAGTGATTTTCTGCACAGCTGATACTTTGTCAGCATCTACTTCAATTCCTTGTTCAGTAATATAATGTCCTAGATACTTCACTCTGTTGCAAGCAAAATTGCATTTATTTCGATTGGCAGTGAGTTTAAACAGAGATAGTCTTTCAAATACTTGTCTTAAATCCGCTAAATGTTTATCAAAGTTTTCAGATAAAACAATGATGTCATCAAGATATGAAAGAGCAAAAACATCCTTTAGTCCAGACCTGAACTTGTCTATGAGGCGTTGAAATGTTGCAGGAGCATTTCGCAACCCAAAAGGCATCCGCAAGAACTTATAGGTGCCAAAAGGACAGATAAAAGCAGTTTTTTCTTGGTCTGCTTCATAAACTTTTACTTGATGATAGCCCGCTTTCAAATCTATTGTAGGCATAAACTTTGTCGATTTAGCCTCATAAATCATCCATTCTTGGTAAAGGGTAGGTGTCCGGAATCGTTGTAGCGTTCAACTTTCTATAGTCGATGCACAATCGGATAGATCCATTTGGTTTTGGAACCAACACAACAGGACTTGCGTAAGGGCTCTCGCATTCCTCAATGATACCTTCAGCTAGTAAAGATTCTAGCTCCTTTTCTAACAGTTCCTTCTTTGCAGGGGTCATTCGATATGGAGGCTCAGAAACAGGTAAATTATTTCCAGTTTGTATACGATGCTCAATAAAAGGGGTAGGGTCTCCCCCTGGATGAAAGCATGTCTCAAATTCTTTTAACAGCGAGTTAAATTTGTCACGTTGTTTACTCGTCAAATGTTTCCCTTCATCTTCTCACAATATCACAGGAACAGATGTTTCTGGCAATGCGACAGGAATCGTCTCTGGAGAGGTTACTTTGTGAGAAGATATCGTAGGTAGATTTTCCTTAACGTCAGATGGGTTCTTGTAAAAAGAGAACTGCTTATGGGGATTTTCACTGAAATGCCAAGTACCATTCTGGATATTAAGTACAATTGCAGCAGCTTGCAAGAAATCTGTGCCAAGAAGAGTTCGATTTCCCTTTGCTTCAGGCAAGGCGATGAACTTCACACGAACTATTTTTCCTTCTACATTGAGATTTACAGTAGTCGTCAAGGCTTCAACATTTCTTTCTTTCCCATCTGCAAGGACCATCGTAATGTCTCTCTTATAAAATCTGAATTTATGATCTCGCAACAGTTTAAAAAATTCCTCTCCTGCAATGGAATTGGAAGCTCCAGTGTCAGCGCAAAAGGCTGCATCTCTTCCACACACAGTTAGGCAGATAGAACTTGATGGAGAATCGGGTGATTCAGCTGCATAAAGTTTAACACTTTGAACAACAGTTTTAAGTTCTTCTTTGGGTTTTGTGCATTTAGGGCACTTTGATTGGATAAAACCAGGATAACCGCAACCATAACATCGTATTGAAGATTTTCTTTCTGGACTAGAACTGACAGATTTATCGAATTCGTTCGATCTTGGCTGATTAACTTCACGAGGATTTTTAATCCCAAATATCGATTAATAAATCTGTGATATGGGACTTTTAGCTACAAAGGAATAAAAATAATAATAAATTAAGCGTGCAATTTTTAACTACACAGCGCGTGCATGAATCTTGTTGTTGGTATGTCAAGTGGACTGAAAAATCTCCGTTTTTCCCCAGACGCTAGAAAATCCCTATTTTTTTCCTATCTGCAAAATTTTCTTCCCAGTCAATTGAAATACAAGTGAGTGGCGTGCCTGTATTTTTCGATTAAAATGGGAGGAAAAAAGACCAGTTTTGGGACAAATAGAATGGAATGGACGTCAGATGAATTGCCGCCTTAAGCAGAGTAAAAGTTTCCCTCCCGTAAGATGTACCAGAAATCATTTTAATTATATTAAGAGATTGAATACATTTACGTTTTAAATAGTTAATATGAGGTTTAAAGGTAAGCTTTGAGTCGAGTATTAGTCCTAAGTACCTTGCATCCCGGGCAATAGGAATTGTGAAAACATTGAGTTACAGTTTTAGATCCACGTGGAGTCCCCGTCTTCTACAAAAATGTATGGCAATTGTCTTTTGTGATGAGATTTGAAATCCATTTTTCTTTCCCCATTCACTAATTTTATTCACATCCTCTTGCAATTTTCTCTCAATGAAATCCATATCCTCCCTCGAGCAGTGAATCTCAAGGTCATCCACAAAAAGTGAACCGTTTACGCCTGTGGGTAGTTGTTTTATGACATCATTGATTTTGATAGTGAATAAAATAACACTAAGAACGCTATCCTGAGGGACAGCCTCTTCTTGATAAAAAACATCAGATAAAGTATTCCCAATGCGAACCCTGAAGGACCTTGTCTTTAAAAAGTTTTGAATAAAAATAGATAAGTTGCCTTTAAAACCAATTCCATAGAGGTCCTTTAGAATGCCGTACCTCCATGTTTTGTCATAAGCCTTCTCCATATCAAATAAAATTGAAACTAGATGCTTCTTACTAACAAAAGCTTCACGTATAGAATTTTCCAATAGTAAAATATTGTCTACCAAATCGAAAACCGCTTTGAAAAAAGGCGACAGCCATTTCTTTTTTACCAAAGCATGTACTAGCGTAGAGTTTATCATCTTTCTAAAAGTTTGCAGAGAACACTGGTGAGAGCTATAGGACGATAATTGTTAGGACTTTTAGCATCTTTTCCTGGTTTTAAAATAGGGATTACCACGGCTCTTCTCCATGAACTAGGAAATTTCTTTTCTTTCCAGATCCTATTGAATAGTTTTAAAATATTATGTAGTCAGTGGCGAATTTTGTCAATATGAGGCCACAAGCGTAAAATTGCTTTGAGGACCTCCGGCCTACCCAATGTCGCAAATTCACTGTCGGCTTAGCACTACGATGTACGTCGAATAGGTTTTGAGGCCCCCTAGATTCTCAAGACAAGAGGCGAGCACCTCTAACACCTGTGCGAAAAACCGCCACTGTATGTAGTGAAGTCTCAGTCAGATGAGTAAGCATGAGCAGATGAATAGTAGCATGCAACACCCGTTTGAATTCAATAAAATAAAAATCAGAGTTATATTCATCGTCCGTTAGGGTATTAAAAACTATATCATATCTCTCTTCATTTTTCTTATGTGAAATAAAATCTTGCGAGTATGAACTTGCACTGGAGACAGCAGAAAAGGCTTCTGTCAAAGTGTTTGCAATCTTCTTAGCATCTGTTATAATCTGCACATTGTTATTTTAAAAAGGATATCGATGAGTTATCATTGTATCGACCAGAAAGTCTTCTGATCTTGCCCCACAATTTTTGCTGCGTTTTTGAGTTATCGGGTTTACATAGACTGCCAGATTATAAATTCGGTTTAAAATCTGATACAGAGCTGAAATTCTAGTGATTAAACCTTTTGCCGAATTTCATCCATCTACATCGTTGCATTTTTGAGTAATCTTGTTCACAGACAGACAGACCCAATTCCAAAATTTTTTTGGACTCTCGAAGATGTAAAACTTTTAGATTCATCGAAATCCCTAGGTGGAATTTTTTGACGATTACAGTACTTTTTTTCTGTATATTTTCTCTACAAAAAAGTAAAAATGACTACCAAATCATTAAGTTTAAAGATTTCAGTGTCAACTTCAAAGCTGTTAATTAAGCAAACGACTTCCCGTGGGTGTGGTATGGAAGTTGGAAACGGCGTGCTTTCTCAGATGTCATCTGACTACGTTTTGCTTCTAAAAGCTACATAATATAGCTAATTCTGTATGCATATTTCACAACTTCAAAAAAATATTAGTTATTTTTTAATAAGCTACCTTATCTCCTATCTCAACATAAATACTGCATTATGGTGCTGCAAATTTATTAAAATACGTGCCATGAAATTGTTGAAATTTTATTTTATAGTTAACAGCTTTTTTAAGGTTGCAACCAGCTTACAAACCTGAAATTAGAAAGAAGGAATCTACCCTCGCCTTCCACCTTGCCGAAACGGATTTTTTTATGTGTAATAAGCCTGTTATGACAAGATGCCCAAAATATTCTCACAATATCTTGACTACGTTGTGTGGCATTAAGAATATCGTAGTAAAATCGTGGAGATATAGAATATCTTCTGCTAATAGGAAAGAGTAATGCATATATCTTGCTTGGTGAGCACTCGTCTCGACACTTCACTCTTTTAAGAACATTTATATTAGTTGTTTTCGAAATAAAAAAAAAGCGTTAAAACACTTACAGATATTCAGAGAATGAAAATAAACGTTGTAGCTCTCAGAAAAGATGATAATTAGATAAAATTAACTGCCATTCCATATCTAATAATTACCATACTCTATGTGTAAAAGGAAATTAAATGGAAAAAACAACACCCTGTACAGCAATATACAAGTTTATGTGCAGCTGAATAGAAAGAAAAAGCCAAAATGATAAGAGAAACTTGCATATATTTTTTATTTTCTATCACAACTGTATTTCATCTTTGTTCCATCAAAACGACTCTAGGTTTCTTCAAGTTGAATTATATGCCTAAATGTCTCCAATTTGTAGCTGTTAATTTTTATTAACAGAAATCCAGTTGTTAGTTTAGTTCCTCATCATAATAAGCTGTTCGGTCATCATAATCAGCATCGGTTAGCTGTCTGATAATATTCAGGTTGCCTTTTTCAACTGCAATTTGCATATGTGTCTTTCCTGCGTTATTTTGGATTTGACCATTAGCACCTTTTTCAAGAAGTGCGGTAACTATATCATTTAATTCCATGTCAACTGACATATGCATTGGAGCTTCTCCATCTGTTGATTTTTTATCCAAGTTGTAGCCTGCTGTCATTAAAAGTTTGTCTCATGTCCACCCAACCGGTTCGGTTGCCGCAATGGCATCAGGCACTGTGCGGCGTCGTGTCATTAAAAGCTTCTCATATCCATCCACCGCGGAACACTTACTTGTGTCCGCCGTGGTGAAGTTGAGCATGATAGCACTGATTGTAAAAGAAAAATGTGTTGACTGTAAAGGTGGGCACAGTTCTTTTTCTTCTTTTATGCTCTAAATGACAACTTGAAAAAAGAAGTCATTTCATTGAAGATAAAAATGAAAGAAACTCGCTCAATCAAGTATACCAACACCTGGTATTTCGTATGCATCTGCTTTTAAAGCAACGAAAAAAGCATCAAATCTGACACTACCCTTTGACACATCATCTGAAACAGATCATATAAGTAAATCTGATTCTACGACAGTGGAATCCTTACCTCTTACACAGTCTGACACTCCACCATCACATTTTGGCCAACGAATTGGATTCTGGTGATTCACCAATTCACCGGATTTTGAAACTGTTTTAAAAAAGAGAAAACGTAAAGAATCTAATCTCAAAATGGAAAATAGTGGTTCAATGAATTCAAAATTTTGGAAAAAATCGCCTACAAATGATGCAGTGATTAACCTGTCGGATACCGATTCCTTTAAGGACTCTTCTTTAAAGCCCATCCCCACCTCGTGCTATTCCCAAGACCCTAGTGGGTTTACAACAGTTGAGAAAAAGAAAAAGCGTAAGAATCGATCTCATTCTATGAAAGAGAACAACTGTGGAAATACTGCAGACGAACAATCTAAATTTTGGACAACTTCTCTCTTTCATGTTTCAAATACTGATGAGTGGATGAATCTGCTATTTCTGTGCAACATGTGAACACCACCACGATATTCGATAACTCTATTAAATCACCTTATGTGAACTCGAATTCTGAAACCATACCAACACCCTATCTACAATCCTCTAGAATAATAGACAAAGACACTGTACCATTCTAAAATGAAGACGCAATAGATTACTATCCACATAAAACAATCGACAAAAACGCCTCCGGTTATCGAACAGCAGCAACAACAAACCTCTACTTGTCCTGCGAAAACAACACTAAAACAGATATTAAAGAAATGCCTGTTTCGTTTAGTGGATTTTAAAACTTTTTATAGCGAGCCTTTAATTACCCCTATCCATGACAAGTACTTAAAGGAACGCCAAATGAAAAGATTACAAAAATTTCCTTTTTTTATTTGACTTGGTAATCCGATTTGCACTGTTGAATTTTTAATGACTAACAATTTTTTAAACACTTCTCATCTCTTTTCTATTTCAACTTGAATGTAATTCTTTAAACTTTGGATTTTATAGCATTGTGAACGAATAATCTTTTGTTCTTAAGTTTGTACACGTGTTTCAATTTTACCATTTGTTTTGCGCAGTTTAGCCAAGTCTGGCTCTTGTTCCATTAAACTTCATTTAATCAATCATGTCCATCCAACTGGTATAGTATCTGTATTGGCTTCAGGGGCATGAGGCGGCGTTCTGTCATTAAAAGTCTAAGATCAGTTAAATATTTTAATTGCTTCATGAATTCGCGTCACGATCGCGTACCAAATTTAATTTATAAAAGCAAACTTTTATGGTTGTACTGGAAAGTAGAATTTTAAAAAAATATTTCTACTTTTCAGTGTTTAATTTATAATTCTTCATTAAGTGTATTATTGAATACTATGTTGTAATATGTAATTGTGTCAATACTGTGTTGTAATATACTAGTACTATCTTAAGAAACGTTCAAATTAGTACTTTTATATGAATATACATTAGTAGCATTAAATTTTTTAAATACAAAAATTGTTCATTAAAATTGCAATTATTTATCTTTCCATGGACGTACTTGTCCTGTTGAAACATCAAAATATAAAATTGCTACTAGGAAACTCAGTTGTCTTAAAAGAAAGACTAGAATTTTTCTTTAACTGCTGAATCTCTTTATCCGTCCGTTGTGCCTCCGCCATGACAGAATAATTGATTTCATTAGGGATTTGGATTTCGCTAATGCGTGAAAAAGCATCAACGACGAAATTATCTGACCCAGAGATAAATCGAATATCTGTTGTAAATTGACTAATGGAATCAAGATGTCTTTGCTAACGAGGGGAGATCTTATCGTTTTTTTGATGCAACGCGAACGTCAAAGGCTTGTGATCTGTGTAAACCATAAATTCTCTACCTTCCAGTGTATATGCGAAGTGTTTAATAGCGCTATAAACTGCAAATAGCTCTCTCTCATACGTTCTATACCTAATTTCAGTAGGCGTCAACCTATGAGAAAAGAATGCCAAAGGTTTTATACCACTGCCAATTTGTTGTTGCAGTACCGCACCAATCCCTACATCAGATGCATCTACAAATAATGCTAATTTGCCATCTAGATGTGGATGCGCTATTAAGGCTGCTTTAGAAATTGAATCCTTGCAAGTTTCAAATGCCTTATTAGTTACTTCGTTCCACTGGAATAGTTTCGAATCGTTATTTTTCCGATTTTTAATGAGATCGTAAAATTCAGATTGTTGCAAGGACGCGTGAAGAATGAACCGACGATAGAAATTAACCATCGCCGAAAAACGTCGCAATGCGCTAGCAGTTGTTGTCTTAGTTTAATTTGATAAAGCTAAAAGGATAATTTGCTAAAGCTAAAAACTCTGTGTCGGGTTTTACCTTCACTGTTTATCAAGCAACTTAAAAGCAATAATTCGCGCATACTCCGAAAATACACTTATTTGTATTTAAAACAAGACCTCTTTCGTTTAGACGCTCAAAAATCTTTTCCAAATCTGAAAGATACGACTGCTCGTCAGATGAGGCAACCAGTATGTCATCCAAATACGCAAAACAGGGTATTCCACGTAATGTTTCGTCGATGAACCTTTGGGAAATCTGACCTGCATCCTTAAACCAAAAAGCATGTACAAATATTCAAACAAACCTATTGGAGTAATGACTGCCATTTTTGGAATGCCGCTCTGCTCAACAGGGATTTGATGATGCGCGCGTTTTCAATCAGTCTTACTGAACATGACTTTGCCATGAAGTTCTGATAAAAAAATCTTGTATATGTGGTAAAGGGTATCCGTCAGGCTCTGTTACCGTGTTTAAACGTCGATAATCACCGCAGATGTGCCCTTCATTATGATCTTTTGGTACCAAGTGAATAGGGCTGCTCCACGCACTGTTCGAATGTCAACAAATACCATTTTTTACCATTCCTTGAAATTCCTTTTTCACTACGGCCAACTTTTCCGGAGATAGTCGTCTAGCACGTGAGAAAACAGGAGGTACCTAGTCGCTATACAGTGGGTGGTATTATGACATGGATCCCTAACTTGGTTTAAAGAATATACAAGATTAGGAAACATTAACAGTAACGAGTGATACTTATTCCCTCCAGAAACAGAAGCGATTCCGGTTTTAGGTTGTGAAAAAAACCTCTAACACTTACCCTACGTGCAAGATCAATTAATTTGTGATTTTTCATATCTATTATAAGACCAAAATGCGAGAGGAAATCTGCACTAGTATGGGTTTGGAAATGTCTGCAATTATAAATGTCCAACGGAATTTCTTGGGAAAACCTAGATTAAGTGATAACTCTCGTTTTCCGTATGTATATATACTAGAACCATTACCTGCAAATAACACAGGTTATCGCGATCTCTTCCCGTAATTGGAAATACCGATACTGTTGCGCCGCTATCTATCAAGAATTTAAATCACGAATAAACAAGCGACAACTGGTATCGCCCGCAGACAATGTCGCGCTAATCTGCAAGCTACTTAGTTTCCCGGAAAGTTACATGGTGTTTTACATCTCAAGCCTTGTCGCCAAATCTGAAATGGTACCAACAAATCAGTTTTTCCTTTCCTAAATGACGATTTACTTAGATTTGAAACAGAGGGAGATTTGCTTCTATTTGCATGACAGCGAGAATTTTTTTTACCAGGAAATGAAAAACAACGGAGTGTCTGCGTTAATTCTTCGATATAGGCATCAAGTCTGATAATTCTATCATTCGAATCAGTGTTGATTGAATCTACAGCAGGCAATGTCTCTGTAACCTCTAAAATTTTATCTGCTATCTTTGCCAATCCCGGCAAGTCTTCGGAGCTGGAAGTTAGTGTTTGTTGAATCGACAATGGTAATTTTTGTAACCAACCACAAGAGCCTCAATACGTCATCAGAGATTTTGTCGGCCGCAAGCAGTATCACTTTATGCAATAACTGCGATGGCTTCTGTTGTTGTTGTTTCATGTCCCCCTGGCCCAAGATTAGACCAGGTCCATGACACCATGTCGCTGTAACAACTCCACAAGTCCTTTGCCCTCCCCACTCCACAGCTGCCTCGTAGAGGCGTCAATGATATGGGCAGGAGAAGCAGGACAGGAACAAGGGCAAGAAGAAAAAGTCTTTTCCTTATCGATGAATTTTAAGCTTTTAATGTGTCCACTACGCAACCTGGCCAGTGCAGTCTGAGCGGATCTTGTGCCTACGGACTGTAGAGACAGACCAGGACGGTTCCCGGCATACCAATCATGTGTGGGAGGATTTCTCCAAGCAGAATTTGCTATAGCCTTGTGAATAGAATATATTTCGGACGTGAAGAGTTCGCTAAAGGATGCAGAAGGAAGAGCACTTCCCTCTTTCGCAAGCATGTCTGAATCCTCATTGCCAAATACTCCAACATGGGATGTAATCCATTGGATGCAAACTCTACTTGCGATGGCTTCTGATCCCCTAATGACAAATCGGAAAGAAGAGTGCGAATGCATACACTTTCAGACACAGAAAACTGACTGATAAGTCTTTTTTAAAGGATTGTATAAGAACATCAGATATTATAGAGGATGCTTCACTATCTAGTGAAACTTGGTTTGAGAAGCTGTTATGCCGGCTATCGCGAACTGAGATTCTAAGTTTGTGAACCAAATCTTAACCTTATCTCTCCATAATGGAGGTAATTTAATGCTAACTTTGGTCACTTCCTGATATTTCATTTATGCCAACCCAAAATTACTTTAAAAGTTAATCAGTGAAAAGATAAAAACACTTTAAACAGTACTGTGAAAACAAGGTAAATTTATTTATAGCTACCACGGATAAGCAAACAAAAACTCTCCTAAAAAAGATGAAAATGAATGGATTCGGCATTATTCTCTGTCAAAATATTCCAAATGATTAAATATACAACACACAATTTTCCATGTTGAAATCCAGTTGTCAAAATTTTTCTATTAATTTTTAAGACAAGCAACTTCTATTTATTATTTCTTATCTCTGAGTATGTTTCGTACATCGCCTTTATTTAACCAAGCTTCTTAGCAACAGTATTTCTTTGAATGGAACTCTCATTTCCTTTGAAAGAGCTTCTTTCTTTGCTTTTATTCTTTTACTCTTTCTTCTTGGTATCGAAGGAGTATGTTTCTCTCGTTTTTTAAAGTCTTTATCAATGTTGGGTTCAGCGCTTTTCCCTGTTAAAGATTTCTTGTATTCTGAAAACAGATCACTCGTTTCACAAGATTTCAGTCTTTCTGATTTCTCCAGAAACAAGTGCAGTTCGTGTTTCTAGAGTTCAAAAACTTTTATACGGTCACCCAAAAAAGTATTCGGACACCAACATGAATAACACTTTATTCATCAAAAATATTAAAACAATATATTTCAAAACGAATCGTGTCTTCATATCCTACAAGGTGTGAAAATACATATGCTACTGAAATAGTTTTCTTAAACTTAAAAATTAAAGTATAATTAACGCTATAATACTTTTACAATAGATTTTCAGTCCAAAAAAGTATTCGGACACTTATAAATTAATTAACAAAAAATACTTTTACTACTTGAAAGCACTATTTTAGTATTTTGTTGGCCGACCCTTGTTTTTAATTACTTCTTTCAATCTACTTGGCATTGAATTGACTAATTTCTTGAATGTATTGGGATCAATATCTCTCCATGCTTCAATTAGTTTTTCTTTCAGGATATTTTTGCTCGTAATATTACTTTCATGCAAACGTTGTTGTATATTATCCTATAAATGGTCTATAGGATTAAGGTCAGGACTTTGGGCTGGCGTTTTAATGACCATAGGACAATGATAGAGAGCCCATAGCCTACAAATATGGGACGTATGCTTCGGATCGTTGTCTTGGAAGAGTTTAAAATTGGCCAAAATTCCCATTTTTTGAGCGCTTTGTCTTATATTTCTTTTAAGAATGTCTAAGTAACCATATTTATTGACTTTGCTGTCAATTAATTCTAAGTTTCCTGTTCCAAAGCTACTCATGCAACCCCAGACAAAATGACTGCCGACGGCATGTTTTACTGTAGCACGAAGATTTCTTAGTTTAAGCTCAGTGTTAAGCCTTCTCCATACCTTCTGCTTTCCATTTGAACCAAAAACATTAAATTTACTTTCGTCAACAAAAATTACAGACTCCCAAAACTCTTTAGGTTTTTTTAAATAACATCTAGCAAATTTCAGTCTCTCCTTCTGGTTCACTCTACTAATAAACGGTTTCCTTCTAGCAACTCGAGCATGAAAGTCATGATTCCTCAATATGTTTCTTACAGCTTCAGGATGAGATATTTTCCAGAAACGTTTTCTAGCTTCAAGCGTTAATTTAACAGCACTTATCTTCGGATTGATAGTGATTTTTTTAGCAAACCACCTCTGCTCACGAGGTGTGAAAATTGCTGGCCGTCCTGTCCGTGCTTTATTTTCTACAGAGCCAGTTTTCCTGTATTTAGAAATTATACTAAATGCTATTCATTTACTTATTTTTAAAATATCACTTACTTTTCGAATAGATTTTCCACTTTTATAGTGATCTACAATGAGTTTTTTCATTTCAATTCTAATTTCGGGTTTCTTTCGACCCATGTTTCACGTTCCAAAACACTTTCCGATTTTTATTGTTAGGACTGATTAATCAAAGGGTTGCCGTTTCTTAAAGCATGTAAGAATTTTATTTCTTTTGATTTATTGCCAAAAGACTTCAATTTCTCTCACTGTCCGAATACTTTTTTGACATTTTTTTTCACCTTATTGGTAATGAAAGTTGTAAAAGTCGTGTAATTATTTAATTTATTCAGCTACTTTTTTCTGCAATTATGTCTATAGTACGTTTCATAAGATACTACAAAAAGTTAGTTATTCCCAAAAATAACAGAAATAATCTACTTCAATTTTTTTTTCGTTCAAGTGTCCGAATACTTTTTTGGCTGACTGTATCTCGAAAACGACATACTTTTCTTTTTTTTTTCGTACATTTCTGCGTCAATTTATCCGTTTTTTCTTTTGTTAAATATGAAATAGGCATTCTGAAAACTTTTTTTGTCAAGTCGTGTTAAATCATGCTGATTAGATTTTAGGATGAATCTGTGGAAATGAATTTTAAAAAATTTAATTTAAACATCTTTATTAGATGTGCGACACATAACCACACACAATAAAGGCAAAAATACGAAACGTTACAATGTTCTCAATAACAGATCAGAGTTCCAATCGAATCATAGTCACTTCACTTCAGATTTACGCTACACTCATAATGACTCCACTTCGCTTTACCAATACGCAACAAAGATAATCGAAGTCTGACTTTTCAGCATCTGATTCATGAGCTTTTCTTTCTTTTCTGTTATAAGTTTATACTTAAGATTCTGAAGTCTATCTACTACCTGTTGTTTCCTTTTATTTTCAAATAGCCGCCTTCGGCGAACAGCTGGTTCGCCCAATTTATTAGTTACTAGCAGTAAGCGCACTGCAATGACTTCAAAATTTAAAAAAAAACAGAATAGCATAAAATAAAGTTTTAGAAACATATATATATAATATAATCATTGATTTCGCCCGCTTATTTGTCTTCGCAGCAACGACATTAAGTGTAGATAAATTTTTTAGAAAAAGCAACAAAGAAATTATAAAGTTTATGCAAACGATGCTATTAGAATTTAAGCCGAGTAAAAAAAGAATTCTAGATTCTCGGTACAACCACTAAACTAAACCACTACCACTGGTTTGTCCACTAAAATGGTGTAATAATTCAGTTAGGATGACACAATAAAATCTTCGGATCCTGTTTCAAATATTTAATAGACGACATTAGATATTTTGAATTAAAGCCATCCAACGAAACGCGATTTAAAATTGAAGTTACATTAAAAAGAAGCCATTATTTTTGAAAAAAAAAATAATTTTAGGATTTTTAAGAATGATTTCTATGAACCACCGAAAATGTTAAAGAATGAAAACCATATGAAATTTTGAATGATTTCAAATGGACCAAAACACCTGAAAAGATAAAGACAAACATAATTTCTTTGATATTCGTCTGGGGATTGGATGGGCAATGTACACCCGCCTGAAGACATCGCTCGATCTTATTTCTGCTTCTTCAAGTACAGCCTGCCCTTGTTTTCGACGTTGCTGTGTCTTCTTTCTATTGTTCAAAGTGTAGTACTTGGGTACTTCCTTGTGTTATAGGGTGCGTGCAAACTCATCGTGGGTGCAAAGTCTCAAGAAAGATGTGAGTGTTGCTTCCCCAGGTGCTTGGGCACGTTAAGCAGCATTGTCTGTCGTGAAGTAGACTTTCCGACCATTTTCAAGGGGGACGCTTAGATGAGTCATGGCGGGGTGTCGCTCAATCGGGAAGTCATTAAAACGATAATTGTTTGCTCTATCTAATGCTGCATCGATTGGTTTTCTATGATCATTATTTCGGGTCTTATGGGTCGGCCAAAAACGTGGGAAAAGTCACCCAAAACGACATAAAACATTAAATAAAAATTTTGTAGATTAAATTTTAACATTTGGGCTTCTAGGTGCATTGAATCACTATTACGATTACCTGTGTGCCAAATCTCAAGGCTGCAAGTACAATATTTATAGTCTAAACATCGCACACACACATACAAACATTGCCTTTTATAAGTATGGATTAATATACGTAATATCTCAGAGAACTTGGTTTACAGATTCCACAAAATTTTGGTGAAATAAAATATGGAAGCAAAATGTATTGGGATATTAACTCAACTTTCAACAATGAAAGAGCAACACGCAATTAAACGTTTGTTTAAACAATGAAAACGGTTTGAATTGCGTTGCAACAATGAAAAGTATTGTTGTAAATTATACCGAAAAATATTTTTAAATATTTATTCAAATTAGAGAAAATATTGTATGGCAATTTTTTCGTTTAAATCAAACTTTTAGACGTTTAAAACAAACTTCATTAGAGCGGATTTTTTTTCGTTTCTTTCTTATGGTGTATTTATTCTGTTGATACGATTATTAGAAAAAAATGCAATGGAGAAATGAGTATGAAAAATCATTCAAAATACCACAAAATGCTAAATACAAACTTCAGGGCTATAAGTGCAGTATTTTACGTCTAAACATTGCACGCATACACATACAGACATTGCCTTTTATATAGAGAGAGATGATTAGTTAGTTATATCAATAAAATTTTAAATTTGTGTTTATTTTTATATTAATTATATAAAATTAAAATTATTCGATTATTTAATTTTCAGTTTAAGTTCCTGAATGTAACAAACTATTAGTTGTAGAAAAATTAAAGACAAACCTAAAGATTTCAACAAGTGACTACTATTAACCTAGTGAAATGTTTAAATTCTTGAATTTCTGGATGTCTTTTAGATAAAAAAAAATACAACCACAATCAAAAATTAAATTCAAATGCATCCAAAATCAAATAGTAGAGTTAGATGATCTTCGTTTCCATCAATTCAAACTTCACAGTTTGTCAGTAAGTAAATTAAGTCTAAAGTACACAGAATTGTAAATTAATTTATGCGCTGCCACTTCTCAATTATTGATTTGAACTTCTTGCAAGAATAAATGAAAGAATTTGAAATGCATTTTAGTTTCATGTAAATATGGCGTAAAAATAAAAAAGGCATTATTTGTTATTAAACCCTAAAAATCAAGCCAATATCAGAGTATTTAAACGATAATTATGGGCAATCAGAAAACATCTAAATGAACAAAAATAAAAGATTTAATTGTTTTTTTTTAATTTAATGTTCCATTATTTATTCCGTTCTATTTGTAGTATTCCAATTGCGTTTGTTGAAAGATAGGCTGGACCTATAATTTGAATCAGGAAGTGAAAGCCTTTAACGCGCAAAATGCGTTTAAAATGCATGAAAGTATTTGAGTTTTTTTAAAAAAATGTATTTGCGATGTATAAATTTGCTAACCGTAATTCATTAAAAACTTCCTGTAGTGAATCATACTATTTGATAATGGTTTTCTTCATGTTGAATAAATTTTAACCACAGTTTTGGCGCAACATATTCTATTTCAGGACCTTGCGCCAGAAAATCCAAATTCAATCCTGTAGAGAAACGAAATTCATCCCGTATAACCCTCTAGAACCTGTTTGTTCCTTTTCTCCCTACCCCCGCTCCCTCTACCCGGTCCGGAGAAAGCGAACATACTCTCCTTCAGCGACGTTTACCGCAGATCATGATAATTAAAAACTTTGTAAAAATGAAATTAAATATCACACAGTACTCAAACTAACATCATTGGAAATATAATTGTCTGGACTTTGAATTGGTATAAAAAGCATTTTCGTGCGATAATTTTTTCTGAAGTTATTGACGAAAGAGTGGTCGAAATCCTTGAAATTTGGCTTAATTTTGAAATAATTAAAATTTGAATTACAATTTGAGAAAAAAAAATGGCTCCGAGGTGCACATTCCCATCCTCCTTCAAAGTATACCTATGCCAAATTTGGTGGTTCTAGGCTCAACGGTCTATTCTATAGATCACACACAGACGCTAACACACAGACTTTCCTCTTTATTATTAGCAGAGATTCTCTTCCCTTTTTCACAAATCAAAGCTTTACATTTTGGAAAAAAACAGTTTTGTATCGTATTATAAGAATTTATTCATATATTTCGTCCCTACTGCTATGATTTTATTTCGTAACATTAGTTAAGTAATAATATACGATTCTTATTTTTTAACACATGTGTCACGCCTGAGATTCGGGCCTTCTATCTAATTAGATTACCCCTTTTCTGCTATCTCTTAACTATAATTAAAAAGTGGTTATCTAATTAGATAGAAGGTTTGAATCACAGGCGTGAGTCAAAGTGCTTGATCGTCAGCGACCGTGTTAATATTTATGAAGGTTACTTTCTGCCAGCTAAAATAAAAGAAAGGAGTATAATTTTGTGTTTACACCAACTGAAGAATAATAATTTGATATTTAGTTATACTTATTGTATGTTTGACTTTGTTTTTGTTTCGAAACCATATTTTGAATTATGTTTTCTTCCAAAGGTGTTTTAGTTTCTATTTTAAGAACAAATTATATACTTGCTTTAGTTTTAAATATATTTGCGCATTTGTTTTAAACGTAAATATGTATATTACAATCGCTTTTCTTCTAAAACTAATCATGACAATGCTTCTCTTTTAAATATACAGGGTGGACGCAAATGATTACCCTAATTTAAAATACTTATAATTTTATTACTAATATACTTACAACTTTCTTATTTTGCAGAGACAAAAAGTTGATCAAGTTTTATTTAAAACACTCGATATGAGCTCCGCGAGTCACACGCAAAATTACGAACCTGTAATCCATCGCCTGCCGCACATTTTGTAGCATTTGAAGAATCGCATTCGGAATTGCTAAAGAAAGTGGCTAATCTTGGAGCGTTAAGGGTATTTGCCAGTATCCTTTTGTTAAATCTAAAACAGATATGTATTTTGCGACTGCTATAGTTTCCACTCGTTACTCTATATTTGGTTAATGGAAAGAATTGTGTTTTCGTTACCTTCTTCAATTTTCTATAATCAATGCAAGGTCTAGGATCTTTTCCGGCTATTTCTGCTAAAATCATGGAGAGGTGTAATCTGAATCTCCTATCTTTATAAGTAAAACGCTTATGTGGACGCAAAATCGGGCTGAATTTCATAATCGTCGTTTGGCAACAGCTTGCAAGTTTCGATTGTTTACTTTCGGATCGGTGATTTTAGTTTGATTTGATCGGAGACAACGAAATTTTTGCAAAATGAGTTTAAGTCTGGCAGTTTCGATTATAAATGGTGAGGAAATTTGGTCGACCTGATCTATTTGTAACATTTACTTGCAACCCAACATGGATAGATATTTCAAATGTGCTGGAAGGGCAACAACGCCCAGAAGATTAGATATAGTTGTACGTGTTTTTAAAATGAAATTGACTGAACTTTTAGATGACATAATAAAACGAAATCTGTTTGGTCGCGTGATATCATATTTATGTGATTGGGTTTCAAAAAGGAGGTTTACCTCATGCCCATATTCTTGTAACTTGAGATACATATTCTAAAATTCGTACAAAAGATGACATTGATAAGTATGTGAGTGCAGAGCTACCAGATCCCATTGCAGTTCCAACACTTTTTCAAATCATAACTAGATGTATGATTCATGGTCCATGTGGAACTTCACATCCAAACTCGCCGTGTATGAGAGAAGGTGTGTGTACCAAGCAATATCCAAAAGAATTTAGAGAAAAAACAGAAGAGAATATAAATCGATATCCCATATATCAAAGACAGTGCACCGAATCTGTAAGAGTCGGCAGGCATGATTTGGATAACCGATGGGTTGTACCTTGTAACCCTTGGCTTTCCAAAAAATTCAATGCTCCCATTAATGTAGAAGTATTCGCTTCTATAAAAAGTGTAAAATATCTATATAAATATGTGTATAAAGGGCATGATGCAGCATCAATAAGATTTGAGAATGAAAACACCCTAGATTCATGATGAGATTTTATCCTTTCTAGATGGGAGGTATGTTAGTGCATCAGAAGCTATGTGGCGCTTGAATTAATTCAATTTATCGGAAAAGTCTCACACTGTTGTATTATTAGCTGTTCTTTTGCCAGATCAACAGGCTATTGTTTATCAAGATGGACAGGAAGAGGAAGCTGTTTCAAGGGCTGCTACAAGACAACACTTACTGCATGGTTTGAGCTCGACAAAAATGATCAGGATTATCATAATTATTTATATACAGATATTATACTTATAATAACTATACTTTATATTTTACTATACTATTGACTACTATACTTTTAATACTTATAATAAAAGATTATGCTTTTAATAAAAGTGCAATGAAATGGCAAAGGCGGCAAGAGGAGGTGAACAGATTATTGTAAGAATGCCTGTGGTTAACATCCAAGATTCTGAAAGGTATTATTTTACGCTTATTGCTTTTAAGAAAATTTGGGGCTCTAAATTTTCATGATTTAAAAACTGTTGATGGAATTTGTGCATTACTTTTCAACAGGCATGTAAAATGCAAGGATTACTTGAGGGAGATCAACATTTTTACGACACATTAAATGAAGCAATACACACTCGAGCACCATTTCAGTTACGATTATTGTGTGCTACAATTTGTGGTTTCAGGGAAGTCAATGATATTCCAGAACTGTGGTTTCGATACAGAGATGCTCTTAGTGAAGATTTTGTTTGGCAGTATTCTGAAGATAGTGGACCTTACTATGCACTTGCAGAAATTGATGAGAATCTTAAGTATTATAATTTAAATCTTAAAAAACTGAAATAACCTACTGTTCATCTGCCAGATACCCTTTCAAATTTTTTAATTGATTTTTTTAAATGTTTATAAATTGTTTAAGAGAATTCTGAGACATCAAATGCATTGATTATTTAAAATGTATTTTTTCATTCTTCTTACACTTATGATTTTCGTAGTTGGATTCAGTTGCCTATTGAATTTGCTTTCCTGGTGCTTTAATTATTTAGAAAAACGGCCCTTTTAAGGACCAAAAAATGTTATTCTGTCTTGATTAAGGTGAAAGCATCAAAAGGAAATTAGCTTAGACATCACACCTCAATCTGTTTATTAATAATATTAAATCTAATTTGTTTTTAGAATTAATTTTTATATTAATTATATTTGTTTTAATTTTGAAACTCTTATTTATTAGTTTTTCTATATACTTTCATAATTTTCTCTCGATAATTTTTTCTCGATCTTCCCAGGGCTATTCCATTCAACTGCTAATTTGTTGGGTTTACTCGTCGATACAACCAATACTAAATCTCCTTAACTGAATTCTCTTTTGATACCTTTGCGATCTTACCACACTTTTCTTTTGGTTTGCATTTCCAGCATTTTATTTAAAGCCAGCTCTGTATACCTTTTAACCGATTTATCAATTGAAAAACGTATTCAACAACATTATTTCCTTCATCTTCAGGATTCATCGATCGTTCATATAATAAATGTTACAGGTGTTCTTAAGATTGTGACCATAAACTAATTCTGAAATTGTAAATCCAGTTCTTTCGAGCCTAATAGTTCTTAAAGCAAATAGAGCTGCGGGAACTTGCTTTTCCCATTCGGGGGCCACTTCAATGCATACGATTTTTAAAATTCTTGTAATAGTTCGGTGAAACAGGAAAAAACAAAAAACATCCTCAAAACATTCCTGTTGAAAGAACAGGAATGTTTTGAGGATGGTCTGTTCAACTTCTAGTTACTTTTATTCCAAATTTTTCTGCAAATTCAACGGCTAGATTGCTCATAAATGAATTACCTTGATCAGTTTGTATTTCTTTCGGGAAACCCATTCTGCTAAATATTTGCATCATGGCTTCAATTATTGACGTTGATCTAATATTAGGAACAGGTACAACATCTGGATATTTTGAAGCTAAACAAATAGCTGTAATTAAAGATCTATTTCCATTTGGAGATGTCGGTAGAGGACGGTAAGCATCAAAGTTTATTTTTGAAAATACTTCTGAAATTATGGGTACTAAAGTCAAAGGAGCTTTTTATTTATTATTATCTTCTCCCACTCTTTGACATGGGTCACATGTTTTAACATACTCATCTATATCTTTGTAACAATTAGGCCAATAAAAGTATCTTGCCAATCTATCTTTAGTTTTAACGATACCTAAATGTCCGGAAGTACTATCATGACATAATGACCTGATTTTATCCTTATATTTTTCTGGTACAGCAAATAGTTCTCTTCCAATTTTTATTAATTTTCTTTTTTTAACAACATTCAGTTTTCTTTTATTTTGAAATCATTTGGTTTGCTAGAATTCTCATTTTTAGCTTCTCTAAGAAATGGAGCTAAATCTTTGCTTTGATGTTGAGATTCAATAAATTCCTTAGAACTTCAATTAATTTCTTAATGTCCTTATATTCTTCATCTGCTTGTGGCAAAATATCTTCATCAATTTAAATATGCTTCATTTTTTTTTCTGCTTGTTCCATTTTGGCTTCTCTGTTCCGATCTTCTTCACTAGATATTTTTGCTTGAGATCTTGTCAAAACAGCATTTACCTTCTCTAAATTAAGGAATGGATAAACAACTTAGCAGTTTTTTTACCGAATACATACCTGCCAAGGTCATTTGTGACAACAGCTGCCTTTGTTCTTAGATGGCCAAGTTCGCAATTAATTTCAAGTTCCGCTAAAGATAGGCATACTAAATGGTCATTTAAAAGATATTGTACACAAACATGTTTTCCAGTTATTTTTGCATAATCTAGAAATTTTGGAGAAATAACATCCACTGTTGCTTCTGTGCCCCGAAGAATAGGCATTTCAAACCCATTAAGTAGACCTCTAATAGTATATGTTTCTAACAAGTTATCGTTCGTAGATACTCAATTTTATTTTTCATTCGATTTTAAGCGGGCGCATTGCGGTTTAAAGTGCTTGTTTGACCCGCACTCGAAATGTGGTCGATATCTTTTGTCAAGAGAATTATATTGATTCTTCTTTTGTAATCGATATCTTTTGTCAAGAGAATTATATTGATTCTTCTTTTGTAATCGATCTCTCTGTCGGACGTCTTCTCGTTGACGGTGATCTTTTTGGTGTCGATAATCATCCCATTCATCAGGATGTTTTAAATGAGGCGGATGCTCTATTTTTTTCCAAAAATTTTCATAACGGGATTTGAATGGCCCTTTGTTAGTTCTCTTAGTATGAGTGGCAGGAAGTTTTGGTTTTATCATTTTTCTCACATCTTTATAATCTTCAATTTTCTTAACCATTTTAGTGGGTGAAATGAAGTTGGTCCATTCATCCATAAAATGCTCTTTAAAATCCGCAGAAGTACGCTTCTTAACTTGATCAACCAACATGAGATCTTTTAGCTGTTCAAAAGTTTTCTTATTTAATCCATTTAGTCATCCATCTAAATAATTCTTTATTTCGTAATAAAAATCACACCAATTACTTTCAGGAGCGTTTTGGTGTTTATTAAATTGTTGTCTGAATTTTTCCGCACTCAATTTAAATCTTTGTAACAATAAAGCTTTTACATACTAATACTTCTTGGCATCCTCTGATTTTCAGTAGGTATATTCATAATTTTAGCTTGGTGCTCAAATAACACCAGAAATAAGCTTATTTCATCTTCTTTAGGATTAAAACTTGGCATTACATCGTGTATTCTGATTTTCACAGATTGATCAGGTAACTGCATAGATTCAACGGTCTGTGTCCTTAAGACTTGCTTCGAATTCAAGTTTCTGTAGTTCAAAAACCCTAACTCGCTCTCGTTCTTCTCGCTCTTCTTTTTCACGTTCTCTTTTCTGCTCTTCTTTTTCATGTTCTTCTCTTTTCTCCGCTCTCTATATTCAAACTCTTCTCTTTTTCCAGCTTTTTATTTTCAAGTTCTTCTTTTTTTCTCTCTCTCTTCCTTAATGGTACCAAGTAATTCGCGCGTAAATTCCTCATCATAACTGGGACTCTCATAAATCAATCTATGCAACTGCACAACTTAAAATTTTCTTACAGTTAAACCTAATTCTTCTGCCAATACTTTTAAATCCTCTTTCCTACTTCTAACTAAGTATGACATATTGAGCAAATTTCCTTTAATCGACTGTTATTTAGAATTCAATCTAACAAATCGTAATTATAATTGTTGTGATTTTGAGGTGGCAGGCCGCGTATTTTGGATGAATAAATTGGCGGAACTTTATAAACACCTTTTTATTCTACATTTAGCACGCACATTCATAAACCTTTAGCTGATATATACATATTTACAACATGACTCAGAAGATTTGATACATCGCCATTATATTAGTAGTAGAAGTATTTGAGATGTACGTTTGCTGATCCAGCTGCTTTATCTCTATTTATCCGTCAAACAAAAAAAAGGAATACTAATCTATGGAAAGTTTAAAAAGAACGAACACGATGAATATGGTGTAAAAACTTAGAAGCAAAAGGGATTTACACATCGCCATATTGATAGCTCGATAGATTCAATAATAATATTGTTAATGTTGCCAGATCTAAATTTTTAAAAGAAAGATTAAAGATAGATTAGATGTTCAATTCAGTTCTTATAGGAAGAATATAATAGTTGTTGTTGTAAACGTAATCGTAGATTTTAATCCTTTTTATTCAGACGCATAACATTGAGTATATACGAACAAAACAACAATTATTTACAAGTGAACAGAATATTTACATTCAAAGGCATAGCAAAAATGGTTCTTAGTCAGAATTCCTTTTTTAAACAGAAAAACTAGTTGCCATAATCTTAACTAATTTACCAAACGATAAAACATGATCAAATAAACTAAAACAGGAAGTGGATAATATAATGGCAGTGGGAACATCCTCCCACCTTTTGTATTGCGGACAAACTTGATCACGAGCAATACAAAATGTCACTAATAATAAAGTGAATTGCAAAAAGGAAATGTTATTCTAAAGACGTAGAAAATTAAAGTCATTAGTACAGTCTATAAGTCTATTCGTTTGACAGGAACTATTCTTCGACCAAACGTGTTTTCTTTACAGTCTGCTTACACTTTCCTTAAAAGTTGTTTAATGATGCAGATCATTGTTTTCCACCAACCTCCATGCCATGGCGCAGCTGGGGGGATTGAAATGCCATTTGATCTTTTGAATAGCACATTCAGCTGTAATTACTCGCCAGTTGAGATTGCCGAGAGCTCTTGACGTTCCCAAAAAATTAGTTCCGTTATCCGTGTACATAATACAACTGCGCCCTCTTATAGCTGTTATCGACGAGAGTGTGTTAAACACCTTTAGCAGAATTGACAGTGAAACAGTTCGTAGAGGTGGCACAGTTACGAGATCAGGTTTTCTTAAAAATGATTTATTATTAAGCCAAATCATAATACTCTTCATTGGCGTAATCAAAACAATAAAATAAGTTAAAAAGGTACTTCTCTAATACGAAAAATATTGCCAGAAAATATAACCCTATCTCGTGCACGTATATCATTCTTCCGTTATCATCTCCAACTGACAAAAAAAACATGTCAACAAACCGTCATCGCAGTTGCGCATCAAAAGAAAACACGTTTTATTTGCATTCAAAGAATTGCCAACCGCAGATAACTAAACGTGCACTGATAAGGTTCGAATAAACCTGAGATCATGGTATGGAATTGGAAAAATACGCAGGGACTTTACTATCACCGGATCCGAAAATAAATTTATTGCTAAATTTTTACAAAATGTCTAACAAGCGGCCCCCTTTTGACAACTTCCGCTCCATGATCCCTTACAAAACATCAATTGCACAATTCAGTTGAAATTATTATTCAGTTGAAAACAGAAAATACTCTACAAAAATTTACATCTTTGCATTGCAAAGGACAAGATAAATCAATTTTTACTAACAAAAAAATTCCCTTTATCTCAAGTAGAAAAGATGTGCCATAAAACCTCAAATACCTACCTACCTACCGGAAACGGGGGTGCTGGACTCCTGTAATTAGTCAAGTCTTTGTCTAACATTCATTGCAGTTTGGAGCCCAGCACGATGGTAGAAGACAACACCTCGACAACTGGTTACCAGACTGAGATCATCCCCGTCCTACAACAAGGCATTCGGAACAAATACAAATGACCGGTCGAGCGACAGCCCAGCCGAAAAAGAAACCAGTCGGACAGCGTGGAGCCACCCCCTAAGGACCACAACCCCACCTCCGTCCACATCCCCGTCACCACAACAAACCAGCTACATACCTGTCCGATGGAAACCTGGTGAGAAATTTCACAAAATAACGGTTTGGACAACTGTAACAAATAAAAAGAACGCGTCGTGGAGAAAAACTACTAGGTACCTATCCGGGGTCCGAAGTTCAAGCAACCACCACCCGAAAGAACCACGGAGACCCAAGCCCCACCAAAAGCCAGTCAGTCACACCGGCACTTCTTTATTCAATAAAACACAAAATGCATTTTACAAAAGAACGCAAAATACATTTTACAAAATATTACAAAATAAATAAACAAAAAACAATTACACAAAATGTAACAGTTTAACATTCAAGTGAAACTTGCAGGACACATTTGACAATTTCAATTAAACCCTTTCTTGAACGACCATTCTGGACAAGATCCAGAATGCCCAAAGTAGCAAAATTTGCAGGAAAAAACTCCTCCTGATATCCCCAAAAAGAGGACATCTATAAATGTAGTGTGAAACAGTACCTTCATCAGTATGACACATACAGTTGCTATCTTTTCCAAAGAAGCGACCCTGATGAGCAGGAAAACAACAATGTCCAGTTAAAATTTGGTTAATAAAAAAATCTCCAAAACATCTTTTTAAGTCGGTGTCCGGAAAAAGTCCGAAGGTAAATCTGGATTGCCGGGAATTTACCCATCTAAGTTGCCATGAATTCAAAATCTGATTTCTGATTTTAAGATTAATTAGAGATCTAGGAGTACCCAAAGAAACATCCACATCTTCCTTGTAAGTAGCTTCCTTGGCAAGGATATCAGCTCTTTCATTACCATGGGTACCCACATGGGCCTTGACCCAATGAAAGGAACAATTTAAATTATGTGAAATTGTTTTAATATCTCTAATAAGTTGGAATCTATCATTAACTGCCCAAGAGATTTGAGAACAGACATGGAATCAGTAAAAATATGAACAGGAAGAGTTGAATCGTCCAAACTCTGATCCTCCATAAAAGCGATCTTAATAGCATAGGCCTCAGCCATAAATACAGAAGAGTCATTATTTAATCGAATAGAGATAGTTTTAATCTCTTCTCCTCCTCTAAATAAAGCAATGCCACAACTAGTCCTACCCTCAATCCTCGATCCATCAGTGTAAAAATTAGATTCATTGATCATATTAACGTTAGATTGCTCAATATTCCAAGAAATCCTACACCCCTGCCAAAGTGAGACCCGAGGAGCAGGAACATTAACATTGTTTGCAATCAATAATTCTTAATTTATTAAAATGTCAGTTTTTAATTTAATCAACCTAAATTTTTCCTGATGAAATTTAATAGTGAGATCTAAGGGAGGAATTCCTGCAAGAACCTGGATAGACAAAGTAGAGACAGTTTTGTATGTCTTAGTGATGTTTCTCAAAGCATTACGCTGCAGACTCAAAATCTTTCTGTTAATAATAGCAGTATCCCTGTATCAAATCTCAGAACCATACATCAGAACCCTTTCCGTGACACGAAGATAGATTTCCTTAACCACCTCGGGCTCTTGGCCCGACAAAACCTCATAAGTTTATTTTTCAACTTGAATTATTTCTCCCTCAGGTAATCCAAATGAGGAATCCAAGATAACTTGCTATCAATAACAATTCCAAGGTATTTAATTTCAGAGGAAAATTTAATATTACTTTGCTGAAAAAGAATTTGGGGCCTTCTTGTAAGTTTCTTTGTAAAAACTGTATATACAGACTTAAGTGGATTGATTTTCAATTTATCATTTTTTGCCCACAGACTGATTTTATTTAAAGGAATTTTGGTAGATTCAGTAAATCTATATACAGCTGAATCAGCTGTCAAGATAAGAATATCATCAGCGAACATAATTACTTTAGTTTTATCATCTGTATTTAGATCCCTCAGAAGTCTGTCTGCGATCAATAAAAACAGTATTGGAACAAGGCAAGAGCCCTGTGGAACACCAACATTATATTCAAATTCAAAACAGTTTTCCTCATCAACAATAAACCTATCGGACAAAAAATCTGATCATTTTGATTAAATACTCAAGCACCTCTTCCTCAAATAAAATACGAATAATGTCACTCCATCTAACAGAATTAAAAGCATTGGAAATATCCAAGGAGATCATAGCTGTTAAAAGATTATTATTTTTGTTTGTAGTTATAGTATTTATAACCTCATATAATGCATGAGATGTATTTCTATCTTTGCGAAAACCAAATAGTAGGTCATGGAGCTTATTGTTTTGTTCAAGGAAATAAGAGAGTCTTTGTGCAAGAATTTTATCTAAAACCTTACCCCAAACAGGGAGAAGACAAATAGGTCGATAGTTATTTGGGAGTCTTAAATCTTTGCTTGATTTTGGAATGAGAGCAACGTTAGCTTTTTTCCAAACCTTGGGGAAAATTCCCTTATATAAACAGAGATTAAGTAAATTAATAAAAAGAGATTTGTTAGTAAAGAAAATTTCCTTTATAATATCCAAAGTCAGTCCGTCCGGACCCGGCGATTTGTCGTTTTTACAATCTTCAAAAATAGAGATAATTTCCTCCTCTGTAATTAAGTCAAATTCGAAAGTTTTATCAGATTCAACACTCAAAATCTCATCGTCATCAATCGTTGGAAAATGAAATTTTAAAATATATTCCCTGATTTTTGAAAGGGTATTGTGACAATAGATTAGACGTAAAATCAACAAATTAAATAAATTACGCCTACCTCAGTTTCCACGGGCCGGGAGCGCTGTTGAGAGCTGGGGATCCGCTTTCTGAAATAGAATTATTCAATCCATATCCAATTCAAAGGAAGAGAAAGCCACTGCAACGAACACATCTTTATTTGATGGCGGCGAAATCGTCTCTGCTTATTTAAATTCTCCCCGCGCAAGAGCAAACAAACTGTTGCCACTCAACTACAACAAAGCATTGGTTATTTACATGCTGATATAATTCTTTAAAAATATACACATTAAGAAAAGTTTGATTATATACATAATTTCACATTCAAGAGAGTTCGAATGTTCATTTACACATATTATTTGTCTTTGGGTTATTTTCCCACCAATTCTCGAATAATATTCAAAAAGAGTCCTGGCTGAAGATGCCTGCTCTGGATTGGTGGAAAAAGTTCAAGCGTCCAGTTACGTCACTCGTTGGAAGAGGAGTCGCGACACACTCCCACCTTTGAGTTCCTATTGCTGATACTGGAACTCAAACTCTGTCATCTACTGTCTTAGTATTTCGCTTTTGCCAAACTGTTCTATCAGCTCCACTTACTTCCAGTGGGTACAGTCTTTGTATTGGTCGTAAAAAATAACCACCTCCCGTCGACACTTCCACTACTCGTACTCTACCATCTCTACCTGGGATAAGCTTCATCACTTTAACAAGTGGGCAATAGATTCTTTTCGAATTAGTATCACCAATCAATACGATGTCACCTTCCTTGATAACGTCTTCCTTCTGAGACTGGGAAAAATTCCTCAATTGGCCTAAGTACTCTATTCGAAAACGTTTTCTTAATTCTTGTCTTATCCTTTGTCGATAAGCAAATCTTCGATTCATTCTTTGAGAATCAATCACATCTAAGTCTGGAACTCCATTCTCTTTAATTTCTTGTAAAAACATTGCTGGTGTAAGAGCAACAAGATCCTCCTGATCTTCCGATAAATAGGTCAGTGTCTCGAATTAATTACACTCTCAGAATCGCACACAATAGTGTAAAGTTCTTCATATGTTAGACGAGCTTTCCCCAAGATTCTTCTGAGGATAATTTTGAGCATTCCGATAAGTCGTTCCCAAAATCCGCCCCACCAAGGTGAAGAGGGTGGATTCAACTTCCAATTAATCCTCTTCAAACTGCCGTGATCTTTCAATTTCTTCCAATCAATGTTCTTTAGTTCATTAGATATTCCGACCAAATTTGTTCCGTTGTCTGAATATATAGTGCTAGGACGGCCCCTTCGTGAAATAAATCTTCTAAGGGCGAGTATGAAATTCTCTGTAAACAAAGAGGTAACGAGCTCCAAGTGTACTGCACGGAAAACTGCACAAGTGAACAGTACAATCCAGGATTTTGTCCCATATCTTAAAAAAAGAGGGCCGCACAAATCAACGCCCGTTGTTTCAAAAATCCGTGCTTCTCTGACTCTATCTTCAGGCAGAGGTGGAGTAAGTGTCGTGAGAGGTCTAACAGTGAATCTTTTACAGATGATGCATTCACCCAGCACTCTCCTCACAGTTTTTCTACTTTTCAAAATCCAATATTTTTCCTGTAATGTAGACATCACTGTTTGGACACCAGCGTGACAAAGTTCCAAATGTTTTCCGAGAATCAGCTTCGTCACAATAGGATGCTTGGACGGAAGAGCTATGGGGAGGGATTCACTATCCTTTCTCATTGTTAGCTGCGATTTAATTCTGATTACTCCATTCGAATCGACTAGCGTTTGCATTTGTGAGATTAATGATTTAGCATTATTTAGAAAGCTTTGCTTTTGCACTATTTTCAATACTGCTCTTTCCGCTGCATCCGTTTCTTGGGTGTTTAAATCTCCAAAGTCTCTGTCGTTCTGTTGTTTTCTAATATTGTTGTAAAATCGGAAAATCCATGCCGTGACTCTTATTATCTTTTCATATGAAGAAATTTCAGAAAGATAATTCAATTCTTTCAATTCACTATTAATTGTAGAAGCAACAGCTCTTTTTCTTTCCGAATTGATAATTGCAAAATCCGGACACGCTTCAGACAATGGCCATTCTTCGCGAGGTTTCTTCAGCCAACTTGGTCCCTCCCACCATAACGATTCAGTAAGCTCTTCAGCACCAAATCCTCTAGATGGGAGGTCAGCTGGATTCAGAATTCCTGCAATATGCCTCCAGTCCTCGGGGTTCGTCAGCCGACGAATTTCTTGTACCCTGTTGTACACAAATGTACCCCAATTTTCTTTGCCTTTTATCCAATTCAGTACATGTACGGAGTCTGACCAGCAGCAAACAGGTACATCCTCTTGTCCTAAATCAGATTTCGTTGTATTCACAAGTCTAGATCCAACGGTGCAAGCTAAAAGTTCTAATCTAGGTATAGTTATTGCCTTTATTGGGGCAACTCTAGCACGGGCTTGTACAAGTTGACACGTAATAGTTCCATCAATTTCAGTTCTTAAAAATACGCAACTCGCGTAAGCGCAACCGCTCAAGTCTTGCTCGCATCACAAAATACATGGAGAGATAAATCACTGTTTGGGGAGAGTTCCTTTGATATGCATCTAGGGATTTCTAAGTTATTCAAACACTTTAATTGTTCCTTCCATTTTTCGAATTTTCTTGATATTGAGAAAGGTAATTCTGTATCCCAAGTGACTCCCAGTTTCCAACATTCTTGTAATAAGATTTTTGGTTTCAAAGTTACGGGACAAGTAAACCCAATTGGATCAAAGATCCGATGAACAGCTGAGAGTATTTTGCGCTTAGTTATTGGAGTTTCATTTAATTTTGCGGTTTCTTCTCAGTTAACAGATAAGGTGTCTTTATTAGGTTTCCAAATTAACCCCAAAACAGGAACTTTCTTCTCTTCCTCTAATATAGTACTTTTTCCTCCTGCAGACACACCGGTATGCTCCCAGACACGTAAATTGAATTTTGCTGGGCTCAAAATCTCTCGCGACTCGATCATAAATCTTCTCAGTTCTTCTTCATTGTCTTCGCTCGTTACGCAGTTATCAACGTAAAATGATTCTAATAGCTTCTGTGCTGTAACTTCCAAATGTCCTGTGACCTGTTTTAGATGATGTTCCAGGGTCGCTCCAAGCAGAAAAGGACTACTGGAGATCCCGAAAACAACTCTGTTATGCTGATAGATCTTGGTATTCTCCTTATCTCCATTTTCCCACCACAAAAATCTCAGAAAAGGTTTGTCATCTTCTCGAAGCCCTATCTGTAAAAACGCCTTTTCAATGTCTGCCGTTATGCCAAATTTACGTAGCCGAAATTTATTGATAATCACTGGAATCAGTTCTGCCATATTTGGCCCCTTCTCAAGACATTCATTTATCGAGGAGGAATTCTTTTCCTTCGCCGATCCATCAAACACTGGTCTAATTTTCGTAGTGGAATTATCTTTATATACGGGATGATGCGGTAGATAGTGTTCATTCTTCGTGTCTGCGTCCTTCTGAACTTCTTCAATAATATCTTCATCCAGCCAACTGTGAAAAACTGCTTCATAATTTCCTAAATTCCCGCTACGTTCTAAGGATCTAAAACAATTTTTCAGTCTTCTTTCAGCCAAGTTTTTACAGTTCAATAAAGGTGGATGATCTTGAATCCAAGGTAAACTAACTACATATCTTCCTTCTTCATCTCTCGAGACATTTCTCGCAAAATGATCTCGAGCAGCCTCTTTCAGTTCAATTCTAGTCTTCTTTTCACAAGGTTCTTTTATTCCGATAACATCCAAACTCCAAAGATCTTTGATCCAATTGTCACTAACATATAATGATAAAAGCACATTGGAATGCTTTTCCTTTTCAACTTTCAGTTTTCCCATGACTGTCCTGCCTAAATGCGTGTTTACGGCCACTAATCCTCCCCTCAAATGCTTAACTTCTTCTCCTTTTAGTAAATTTCCTATTACGTCCGCCCCTAACAAGATATGTATTTCATTTGGTTCCCTTTCAAATAGACAATAACTCTCACTCATGGAAGCGTCACTGACGAAAATTCCATGTTCTTTTGATTCGTTAAGCAATTCCGAATCGTTTAATTTTGGGAAAGGTGTACATATTCTTTCTTGATACATTATTTCTATCTCGCAGGAATACGAATTAAAAACATCACTCAACGTGATGACATACTTTTATGTTTTTCACTGCGCTGTATTCCTCCAAACAGTCCGTGAACTGTTGTTTCCTCTCCCATGCACTTTAATTGCAGTTTTTCTGCAATAAACTTACTTATATAACTTTTCTGGCTACCCGTATCGAGAATTACTCTTACAAAGGTATCTGATCTTTTCCCTTTAATACACACGACTAATGTTTGTAGAAGTACTTCTTTCGAACGTGAACTATTGGAAAGAGTAGTGTCTTCGTCCGTTACGATTTTTTCGTTATTCACTTTTGCCGAATTATTGCTAGAAAAACACAATAAATCATGATGCCTTTTCCCACAAAGGGAGCAAGGATTTAATTTTGCTTTGCAATCACGAGATAAATGACGAGAAACTTTTAAACACCTGAAACAAGCTCCCTTTTTCATAAGAATATTCTTTCTTTCATTGAGAGATTTCTCCCTGGCCAAAACACATCTTGAAGTTGGGTGCGAAGGTTGACCACAGAACAGGCAGAGTTCATTACCCTCTCCCTCCCCCGAAGTCGCAATAAAATTTGCAGCTGTAGCGAACGAGGAGGTGTCGGTTGTAGGGAGCCGCGTTGAGGGATTCTTATTCAAAGAATGTTTGCGGGTATCAAATTTCACCCTGCTACTGTCTCGGTACAAGTTCTTAGGCAAAGAGGAACGCTCTGGAGAAATTTTGTTTTGGTGGGGGCTGATGTGCGCTGAAAACGAAGATTCAGCTCTTTCTCTGGCGCTGATTTCTTTGTTCAAGAATTTTAATAATTGATCGAGTTTATACTCGGAGCCATCAGTCTCTTTATTAAACTCAAGAACCAGATAGTACGGCAAGCAGTTCAAAATTAAAGGACAAAGAAAAGCGCTAAAGCTTTCAAATGCGACTCCTAAAGATTCGAGACTTCTTATTTGAGTTTGACACATATCAAAAAATTGTCGTAGTCCTTTAACATCATTTGAGCGTTTTAAAGGAGTAACACTCAACAATTTCTGCATATGGGAGTTTCTCCCAAATCGATCTTTTAAAATTTCCACAGCTTTTGCATAATTTTCTGCCGATATGGCGAAACCTTCTACTGTCGTCAAAGCTGTAGAACATAATAAATCTTTCAAATAAGTAAATTTATCAATTGAGTTGAGTGAACTATTATCATGGATTGCGGTTTTGAAAGAGTTCCAAAATGACAGCCATTGATTTATTTCGCCATAAAATTTGGGAATATTTATTTTTGGTAGTTTTATATTTATTGTTTCAGTTAATTTTGCTATTTCTGTTGTTGTGCCTGAATCACAATTAGAGTTCAATTTATTAGATTTCCGTAAATGTTTCTTAGCTCGAAATCTCCATGTAATGATTTTATCCCGGTATTGTTCCGCTACTTCTAACTCTTTATCGATCTCTGCAGGTTTGTACAGAGTTTCGCATTCTCTATCCGCGACTTTCAATGATTCAAATTTTTCACTTAAATGTTCTGAAAGTTCTTCAACTTCGCCATCATCAGGTTCATTCTTTTTTAATTCTTTCTCTAATTGCTGAATGTATTTTGTACCAGCAGTTCTTAACGCAGCGCGTTTCTTTTTAATAAGAACTCCCGTATCTTCTGTCATTTTGATGTTTCAAATAATAAATTCAATAATTATCCTCAATTACAATTATTCCCAACTCTCACACTCCCGTATCCCGGCAGGGGATGCCAATTAAAATGTGACAATAGATTAGACGTAAAATCAACAAATTAAATAAATTACGCCTACCTCAGTTTCCACGGGCCGGGAGGCATATAAACATTCCCTACTCCAGTTGAGTCCGATAGCAACCTACGACGAATCTGATTGGACGACCCAATGCGAGAGTCTTTGAAAACCGAAACTTTATCGTTTTATTGCCGGCCGCTTCTTTCATTTCGTTGTGTGTGTTTTCGACTACTTGTTCTCTGCGTTGACTAATATGGCTCTTCAAAATTCAGAACTTCCTTATTCTTTCGAAAATGAAGTTATACAAACTGATTCGGAAAATACTATCCTTCGATTTAATTTGAAGAATATATCCGACGTCAAAGCTTGGATAGCCGAATATGGTAGAAATACCAACACGAAATGGAATCTTCGACATTCTAATCCATCTGGTGTACGATTCGTGTGCTCGTAAGTAGAAATAATTATTTCAAATCTTTATATTTAATTGATGTATCAGCTGTTATTTATAATATTAAAATCATTATATTTCAGTCACAAGTACGTATGTCACCACAATTCTTTCAATAAAGTTCCTAGTAGCCAGAACAAGAGAGGAATCTCAAAGAACTCAAATTGCCCAGCTACTATCACCATTAAAGTCAAGTTGGATACCAAAATTATAAGGAAAAGGGATGAATATGCTATGGTTTGTTAAGATTGAACTGTATATGATTAGGTTGAATGGAATGTGAATTATCTTAAAATTTGTCTCATACTATAGTTAAAATTCCATGCAGTGAGTGAATTTTCCAAAACTCGTCAATCATTTACAAAAATATAATACTTCTGATATTTTGTAATATCACTAATAAATTTTAAACACAAAATAATTTAAAATTTGGAATTTACTCACAATATTTATTATAGGATAGATGCTCCAGTTTTGGCCACCTTAAGAGAAAATTTGAAATGGAAATTTCACAGTGGGTGACTGTTTAAAGCATATTAAATCATACTTATACTATCCTTTAGCAAATTTTATTGGCTTTCTGCTAGTTATAAAATTTTTCTGGAGAAAATTTTTTTTATTACAACTTAAATCTATAACAATGGCAAATCTCATGTTGAACATTTTCCAATATTACCTTTACATTATTTTTACTCAAAAGTAAGACTATTTTATGATAAATTCATTTTATTTTTTATTTTCAATAATATGGCTCTTTTCTCTTGAATTTCTCACAAAATGCAAGCAAATAAAACACTAATTATGATTTTATGCTCTTATGTTTAGAGAGAATATAAACAAATTGTAAACTTTTCAAAAGGTTAAGAGTAACATGAATTTTCAATATTGTTAGAAAGATCATGAATAAAAATATTTTTCTGTAAATAAACAAAATCAAGAGATTCAAATGGGTGGTGATCCCTCTGAAGCATTCCCTTCATAAAATGATCATTTTTCTATTCAGTAAATTATTTTCAATTCTCTGAAAAATAATCCCAGAATTTTTGCCCATCCTTAACATTTTTGAAAATAATTTTGTAGAAGATTTTTGAAAAATAGAAACCCTTAGTTTAGAAGGTTTTAGGGCTGCAATCATAATTTTAGATAGATTCCTTATAGGACTTCCAGAAAATTTCTACAGATCTTCACCGATCAGGACCCCTAGAACCCAAAACCACCTTTCGTTAAAAAGTTGAACTCTACTACTAATAAATAAGAATCTGTGTGTGTTGGCACTGTACAGGGTAGAATATTAATCCTAGAACTACCAAGTTTGGCTCACACATAATTAGGAGGATGGAAATGTGCACCTCGAAGCGAGGGGTTTTATTCAGATTTTAATTACAAAAAAAGCGTTATTAAAAAAAGGAAGAAGCATTATTAAAAGTTAACAAAAACTTTGACGTTTTTTTCCCTGTAACTTCCGGAAATGTTATAACACAAAAATGATTTTTCCATCATCTTAAAGTTTTAAAAAAGTAATTTTTTTATAAATTTTATTATACGAATATTTTTTTTTACTTTAATACAAACATTTTATTTTTTAAAAAAAATATACTTTTAGAAATATTTTATTTAAGTGTATTTGAAAACAATAATTGCTGCAAATATTTTATCTTCGGTTTTTCTTCTATAACCATGGTAAGAAGATACATCTTAATTTTTGCATATTGTTACAAATAATATGTACGATGTTAAACGTATGATATTAAAACGTGCTTTTAACAAGATTTTTGAATTAAAAAAAATTGCGGTAATTACAGTTAAGGTTTAACTATAAGAAGCAAGGAATTATGAAAATTTCTTATGGTTCTTCTATTTTTTAAAGTTTACTGTTCTTTCTTATAACATAACTGGATGCATAAAACATATTATCAGAGTCGCGGTGACCTAGTGGTTAGGTCTCTAATATAGGGATCCAGGCTCGAAACCCGGATCCGCCGTGTATTGGGCCTGTTGCACTCTAAATCACGTAGGGGGGCCAATGTCCTCCCCATTGGTGTGGAGCGAAAGCTTGGAGAGGGGATGCCAGCTCAGGTGTCGTCCTCGTCATCCAACTGTGGTTCACAATTGCGAGGTCTGTCCCAAAAGAACCCTCATGTTGCTTCAAAACGGGACATTAATGTAACTAAACTAAAATAAATTATAACTCGTTTAGCTCAAAATTTTGCTATTTTATTGTAGAACAGAGAATCAGTAAAGAAAAATCCTTTAGGAAATTACGTAAATTATAAAACATCTTCGGTTTTGTTGAAGTCAGTCCAGTGGTTTAGGAGGAGATGTGGAACATACACACATAGCCACAATAACTTTTATTTAAATTAAGATAATTATTATATAATTCTAAGATTAAGATTGCTGGCAAATAGCATGAACCATAAAAAGGTTTTAGTGGAGATTTTGTCACTATTATTTAATTTTAATTAAGTAAATAGTTAATTTTAATATTTAATTTGATAATTAGTTAATTTTACAGATTACTTTAATTTGATATTTAACTAAACATGGCGGGACCAGGATAATTCAATATATAATAGCCAAAAACAATAGATATTTAAATAAGTTTCCTTTATCCTTTTTGATATTGAAAAATATATCCTTAACTTTAAAATTGTTTTGGGATTTTCTGCCTGAGTATTTGGTTTTAACCGTTGTTGGAGATTTAAATTACTGTTCAAATTGGATGCATTCATATCCTATGCTTTAAACACACATATTAAATTTGTCACTCACAATGTTTAATAATTTTTTTTTCTCTTATATGTTAAGAATTTAGTCACTATTATTTCTGTAACCAGGGGCTGCTCTAAATGAGCCCATTCTAGTAGTGTGTCATGTCATGTGATTTCACCGTATGACAAAGTAATGTTCGCACAATTATATTATAACCTAGATTAAATAAATTAATTTTTAAATCTAGAGTCTTTCTTCATTCGTGTCAAGAGTCAATTTCTTGTTACTGTTTCAGACAGGCTGGTTTAATGTTATCTAGGGGATATTTGCACTGCTGGGATGTTTATTTCTTTATGACTCCAACCTGTTGAATGATTATGTGTTGGGATATAAAAAAATTGAGCAATGTACTGACCAATAAATCTTGCATAACCTTTTGGAATAGAATGTAAAACCATGATATAGTAAAAAAATAAATGGCATGAAAACAGAATCATGACTTAAATATTGCAATGTGTAGGAACAATGAAGTCATTGGCTATGTCTGCATTGATCAATATGTAATATTTCAATACTTTTGTAACATTAGCGTAAAGGAATCTGCCTTTGCCTTCAAGCTCGTCGAAGAGGGATTTTTTTTTTTAAAGACGATGCTTATATGGGAATTGCAATATGTCTAAAAGAAAGAATTTAAAACAAATACAAGGTAATTAAATCACGGAAAAGAATTATTCCTTCTCAAAAATTAAGAAAGGCAGTATCTTGTGGAAGAACTTACTATTTTAGGAAATAACATTCCGAAATTTGTTCATGTATCGCATTGCGCGAGTTGCCTAAACATCGCCTATTCCGATAGTGGGAGGGGGCCTCGCATTCGCTCGTCCAATCAGATTCGTCGTAGGTTGCTATCGGACTCAACTGGAGTAGGGAATGTTTATATGCGGCCGGGAGCGCTGTTGAGAGCTGGGGATCCGCTTTCTGAAATAGAATTATTGAATCCATATCCAATTCAAAGGAAGAGAAAGCCACTGCAACGAACACGTCTTTATTTGATGGCGGCGAAATCGCCTCTGCTTATTTACATTCTCCCCGCACAAGAGTAAACAAACTGTTGCCACTCAACTACAACAAAGCAATGATTATTTACATGCTGATATAATTCTTTAAAAATATACACATTAAGAAAAGTTTGATTATATACATAATTTCACATTCAAGAGAGTTCGAATGTTTATTTACACATATTATTTGTCTTTGGGTTATTTTCCCACCAATTCTCGAATAATATTCAAAAAGAGTCCTGGCTGAAGATGCCTGCTCTGGATTGGTGGAAAAAGTTCAAGCGTCCAGTTACGTCACTCGTTGGAAGAGGAGTCGCGACAGGTATAGATTTCTTGCCCATTATCATCCAAAATCTGAACCAAATCCCGAGAAGAAGATCTATCGTCGATTAGACGATAAAAAGAATCAAAAGTGTTGACAACAACAATTTTGTCCAAATGTTCTCTGAAAGTAGCAACTTTAGTCTCAATGCAAGTTTTCTTATATTCGGTTAGTTCCCTTTTAAAATAAATCTTTATACGGGTTCTCTCGTTAGGTTCAGAGATGGCCTGAAATCTACGCCTAAGGGCTCTAATACTACTTCTCTCCATTTCTAAGAAGGGATTCCACCAGATGGCATTTTTCCCTAAAGTAACACGCTTCTTTCTATTTTTCCAACAAGAGTTAAGAATCGCATTTTGAAACTTGTGGACGAAAAAATCAACGTCGTCCATTTCACAATTTTCCATAGTATCTGAAATGGAAGAGATTAATGCTTTGAAATCAAGCCAATTAAGGTCGCTCAGTTTCCAACTTTTCTTTTTGGGAGAATTTTGAGAGATCTCGAAGGAAAATTCGAAATCCATAAAATTATGATCACTAAAATTTATACGATCATCAATCCTCCATGAAATGATATTATCACATGAACCATTCCTGAGAAGAAATAAATCAATCCAGCTTTGGCCTTTACTAGGACAAGAATAAGACGGCAAACTTTTTGAATCGTTAACAATTAAAAAGTCGTTATCAATAATTAGATCGAGAAGGATTTCTCCCCTTTTGTCAATATCTCTAGGGCCCCAAATGCTGGACTTCGCATTAAAATCACCAAATATGAAAATCATTCTATTAGGAAAAACTTAATTAAAAAACTTCTCAAGCATAACAATTGATCCTCCAAGTCCCCAGAAAGGAGGACAATAAATAGAAATCAGAATAAAAGTTTTACTTCCCACTTGTACATCTAATGCTACAAAAAATCTTGAAAGCTCCAACGTAAAAACATTGAAATCATGGTAATTAATAACAAAACCTGCCTTAGGTTGAAAATCAGAAAAGTACTTTCTAAAAGAGAGAGGGAAACCAATTACCTTAGACTCGAAGGTGTATGGATCATTCAATGAGGCAAAGTCAAATTCACCATTAAGCATGTCACGAGCAAGAATATCACTGGCACCCTTAGCGTGGTTAAGATTAATATAAGGTAATATTAATATAATTAATATTACCTTTAAATTTTAAAAAAGTGGACTTATTGACCATAATCAATTTGTGACCTTAAAACCTCAATTTCTTTACTCCTTATTTTACAATTGGTATCATTAGCTAAGTGGTCAGTTTTAAATTTTGTGGCAAAAATAGAATTATGAAAACTACAATTTCTACATTTCATATCCTTTTCACAGTTAGTTGATCTGTGTCCCTTGCCACAGCGAACACAAGATTCGTCGTTTCTACATCTCTCTCTTATATGACCATATCTGAAACACTTATAACACTGCATAACACGTAGATATTCCCTAAACTTTAGTCTAGTCCAAACAATGTTAAGTCTGTCTCTGTCCTTGATTCGCTGATAGACATCAGGATTTAATTGGGTAATCCAATTTTTCCCTTGTTTACCTTGAAAAGAAGATAATACCGCAAATCCTTCAGTGGTCATGTCATTATTCTGGCTAACCAGATTTTCCTGAACTTCCTCCTTTGTTAAGTCATTGTCAACGCCATAAATAACAATTCTGGGTTTTCTAGGCAGTGGTTTTATAATTTCATTGTTATTCACGATTTCATCGATCTTTTTAAACTCCTCAATTAATTTCTCGATATCTTCTTTTAGATCTGTATTAATGGCAATACCACCCTTTTTTATTTTTTTGACACCCTTAATTTTTAAACCGATCTTTGATGGAAAGACTTTTGCCTGAATGGCTTTTTTAGTGATTTCCGACGACTGGTCTTTCTTTGGATTGACTAATACAGCAAATTGGCGTTTAGGTTTTTGCTTAAATCTTTATCTTGATTCAGCTCTCTCAGGAGCGGTTTTGACAGCAGTAGAGTAATATTTATCCCGGCCAACCTCCCTCTCCGCCAGGCGTCCCATCAAGTGCATCATCATGACCTGTTGCTAAAAAAGAGCTCATCATCTTCTGAACAATGTTCGCAGCTTCCTCTTCCTTTTTTGGGGCCAGTCTCCACGAGATGATTAAGTTAGTCCACTCCCTTTGGACATCAAGAGCCTTGTCAATCATTCCATCAGCCCCTGGAGATGGTGGAGGCTCTCCATCAGCATCCTGCGAGAACTCGGAAGCTGTCCGCTCATGAGTCGACATAATGAAAAACAACCAAATTTATGACTCAAGATACATCAATGTCGTCGACGATGTTCACAGGCTGGTCGGGACTAAATCCAATTATAAGATAGAGACTAATTAGTCCAGTGAAGTTGTTGCCAACGAGTTAATTAACTTCAATTAAAACCACAGAAAAGGTTTCAAGGAAAAATAACGGCATTTTTCCACAAAAGAAGATCCAGTCAATGGAGGTCATATTTACAATCTTGAAAGCAAAGTTCATGCCAATCAAGGTAACTGAAATGATTCCGGATCCTGGTCCGAAACTAAATAATTATACAGTTCAAACAAACCGTACCAGTTCAGAATTTAATAAGTTCAATTTGTCAGAAAACGTTCTTCGTGCTTATGCGCAAAAACAAAAAAGTCAAAACATGGCAGCCAACATGGCGGCAACTAAGTAGGCGTTTCACAACAACACTTCAAAGTCCAGCATAGCAGAGCACAAAATAACTAGTAGAAACCAAAAAAACCTCACCGGGTAACTCAGGGATGAAAATCAAGTTGAAAACACTTTAAAAGGCTTGAGAATACACAAAAATAGACATTTTCGGGAGCGAGAAACAACAACACCGCATATCCAAAGACCTGAACGCGGACTTCTCGACAACTGGTTAGTTCGGGCCCGCTTTTCTTCGATTTCTGCTTTTAAAACTGCCTTTTGGGAACAGTATTTTTCCGAATTTATTGTCTGATTTTGTGGCAACAATTCATAATAAAAAGTACTTTTGTAGTCTCACCACACACAAATCATTTTTTTTTCGAATGCAGACCCCCTCTCGATGTTGCTTAGGGAGATTTATTTGGCTTAGCTTACGATATCCCAGACTGTCGCAGAATCTAACAGAATTTTTTATTGCTTTTACAAGAAAAGAATGAAATAAAAGTTAACGTAAACTTATGGAGGCTAAGAGTACACAATGAAGAGTTGCTGCGAACTCTTCGCCTCCTCGTTAGTGTCAAAACATTACAGGTAGATAAAGTCAAGCTATACTACCTTGTAGCGTATAAAACGTACTTTAATTTCAAATATGCCTTTAAATGTTTGGTTCATTCTACACTGGTTATCATTAATTAAGGAAAAAACACAAAAATGGCGATTACTCAAAAAGTTACTTGTAGAATTTAATGAAACTGACCCACAGTATACAACAGCTAAGTAAGGTATAAAATAACATGAATAGAAATTACCAGACAATTATGGTGTTATATAAATTAGCATATGTATAAAATGAACAAATCGGATGTGTTAGCTTGGTATAGGAAAAGTACCTTCAATATGGAGTCTGATCCCTCCTAGAAGCAATACAGCACATACAGCGATGTGTAATGCTATCAATTATGCGGTCTATCTGTTCCGTAGGAAGTTACAGCTATTGCTCTTGCAAAGCTGTTGCAGGCGTGGCAAGTTTTTGAGGAGGAGGATTGAGAGCAGCTATATGTCTTTCTAAAGCATCCCAAACATGCTCGATAGGATTCAGGTCCAGTGATCGAGCTGGCCACTCTATGCGCTGAATTGTTTCCTGCTGAAGATAATCATCCATGATGCGAGCCCTGTGTGATCTAGCATTGTCGTCCTGTAGCAGGAAGTCATCACCTATTGCCCCGGCATAATGGCGCATATAAGCATCAAGGATGTCATCTCTCATTCACGGTTCCACGTGGAAAGACATGGAGGTCTGTGCGTCCACCCAAAGAGATACCACCCCAAACACAGACACTACCTCCTCCGTATGCATCTCTTTCAAGGATGTTTGATGGATGATAACGGGTTCCAGGTTCTCTCCAAATCAAACAACGCCTGCTATCGCTCTGGAGGCTAAACCTGGACTCATCCGTAAAGAGAACAGCCCTCCATTGATCAGGCGTCCAGTGGACATGTTAATGTGCCCACCTCAAACGTTCCCTTCTTTGTCGTGACGTGAGCGGCATGGAAATGGCTGGTCGCCTCGCGTATAGACCATCTTCGTGTAGCCTTCTACGCACAGTTGACGTTGACACCAACCTTCCGGTGGCTGCAGCAAGGGAGGATCTGAGTTGAGTCGGAGTTGCGGTTTTATTCCTTCTTGCGCATATCGACAAATATCGGTCATCATCGCTCGTCGTAACGGTTGGCCGTCCTTGGCTGAACCTCCTGGATGCCGAATCTATAGTTAGAAATTTTTGTGAAAGTCTATGAACCACAGAAGGACTCACATTTAGCCATCTGGCCACTTCTGTCTGACTTTGTCTTGCCTCTAGTGTCCCAATAGCTCTCCATCACAGTTCTTCGGGCAAATGATGCCTGGAGATCATTGTTACGAATTGGCTATCCCAGATTTCTTATCTTAGTATCACAGAGAAATTTGCAGGCTTGCTCTCAAGCATGCAATTTTATGCTCCTCGCAGATGACGTATTCCGATTGCAACGCCACTAGTTTGCATATTGCAGTTTTACTCGGCAACGCTTATTTGACAACATATTCAAATTTTACACGGATTGGCTTATTTTTGAGCGAATTATCGCTATTTTAGTGATTTTTCCTTAATTTTTGCAAACCAGTGTATATATTAACAAATACTTGCGTTCTATGGTCGAAAAATTACATAGAAAAGTAACAAAAATGAATTTTTCCTTGTGAATGGAAAGCGAAGTGCAGCAAACTAATGATAATTCGTCGTTTTCTAGCACAGTAGCAACAAAACTAAAACACTACAGTGGCGATTGTCTGTAGTGTTGACAACAAGATGAAATTTCCCTGCATATTCTTAGCCGCCTGTGTGCTCTCACCCACCGTTTCCCTATTATTTTGCCCCGTTAGATTTATCAATTCACTGTGCGGGGTAACTTAATCAGTTTTCTGTAACTTTTCAGTTGAATTTACCAACAGAGAGAGGTGAAGTCCTTGACACAAAGCATCTTGTTCTGATATTCCATTCTTCCAAACTACATCAGTACATTAAAGTAAGTTATATGAATTTAATAATTAAACCGTATATTCGAAACCCACTTCATTGCTTTAACCATTTGAGTGCGGCGCGTATTTGCGGCACATAAAAAGCGAAGCGCGATAGCGCTTCGCCGCACTCAAACGGTTAAGTGCCAGCGCTTTGGGCACTCAAAAGTTGCATGCTACGGTACCCTAACCTGTAGCCGTTGCGGTGAAAAAATCACGACAGTCTACAATGTACCGTACAAGAAAAGTGCGCGAATTTTAAAGGAAATCATACCCCCTATTTCCGATCATGTCCATCCTGGCAATTTGAAAAAATAATCGTAGCTCAAACACCCACAGGTGGAACAAGCTATACAACTGCAATCAGTTCTTGCAAAAGGTAGGCAGACACTAGAATAGACACTATTCGGAGTTGCAGAATGATTCTACAACTCCGAAGAAACACTTAAAACTCCTAAAGGTATGCATTCAGTTCCTGATCTACCTAGTTCATCTTCTATTCGAACTGAATAACCCGATTCCAGTACGATCCCTGATTTAACTGATTGGCGCAGTTTAGCCAAAATTGGCTCTTGTGCCATTAAACCTCAAACAACCAACCAACCCTGATTTAACTTCAGATTCACAAGATATGTCCGATTTTAAAACTGTTGCAAAGAAAAAGAGACCTAAAAATCTCAAAAATTATAACTGAAAACCAAAGGCAATTGAATTCAATTTTTGGACATCACCTTTACAGGTTTCAACTTCTGCTATTTGTTAATTCCGCCTCGGAACCTATACCAATAGACGACACATACAATAAAACTGACAAAGAAAACGAATCATCTGAAATTGAAGATAAAATAAGTTATGATCCCCTGGAAACAATTGAAGAAATACCTGCTGTTGTCGAAGAGCTGCCACAACCCTCTGCAAATTTTACCTGTCGTGACAGAGAGACCGTAAGACAGATTAAAGAAATGCCAATTTCGATTGGTGGATTTTAAAACATTTTATAATTCAACTTTAAGTACCCCTGTGCATGACAAGTCCTTAAGAAAACACCAAATCAAAAGATTACAATGGTTTTCCTACCATTTTTTCTTAAATTACTGGGGGTTTCTTCTCTTTTGGTTCCAATTTTTACTTCTCGTGAATTTTGATCGTTTATTTTTCCCGTACTAGTGGGCCCCCTCAGGGGCACATCTTCTCTAGATGTGGGTACCTCGGGATTCACGACCCCGAGGTACCCTAGTGTCTATTTCTCCTTTCGTTTTTGTCTCCCCTTGAGTTTTTTGCTATTTTCTTCTTTCCCTCGAGGGTAGGCGAGGGAGCTCTCCATGAGAAGCAGTTGCCGCTCTGTTTGTTTCTTGCTTCTCATGGACAGCAAATTACCCCCACATGTTAGCCGTGCGTGGCGACCCTTTAGACGGGTGGTACATTTCGGTCCCCGGTGTATCAATCGGCTGGTATGCCAGTCGCATGGCTGGTCTGCTCAAGGGGATCAAGCAAAGGGGTCACTCCTTGGGCTTGGCGTTAAGGGTGGTCACTGTCCCCGGGGGTGACTCTGAGCGTATAGGTTCCGGCTAGCACCAAGGTAAGCGCCGAGGCTGGAAATCTCCAGAGCCGGTGGCTGCCTTCCCTTGTTGGGCTCCGTGGAGGGCGGTGCCGTCGGGCCTGAATCCCCATCAATGTCATATGGGTAAAAAGAAATCTGGTCCCTTTAGTGGGCAACAAATTATATCGAACACTTCAAGAGCATCACATTTTCCAACGTTTTTTCTGATTAAAAGAATTTCCAGCAGTAATGAAACATTTCATTCCGTGTCACCTTTCCTAGTTGAAAAAGCAATTGTCAGTAATATAGGTGAAGTAAAATGCACGAAGAAACTTCGATCTGGCGACCTTCTGGTCGAAGTTCAATCTCGGAAGCAATCGCAACAAATAGTGAAAGTGCAAACATTTTCCAACATTCCTGTAACTGTCTCTCCACATGCATCTTTGAATTCCTCCAAGGGAGTTATCACCTGCGGAGAATTGCTCAATGTTCCCACAGACGAAATCCTTAAAGAATTGCAAGGTCAGGGGGTGAGCCATGTACGGCGTATATCAATATGGAGGGATGGTCAGCTCCTAAATACGAAGCACCTAATACTCACTTTTGACTCCGCCAAATTGCCAGAAAATATTAAGGCAGGATATATGCGCCTTTCTGTCAGGACATATATACCAAACCCACTCCGCTGTTTCCAGTGCCAACGTTTCGGCCATTCGAAAACTTCTTGCCGAGGGACACTCACCTGCGCCCGTTGTGCAGAAGTCGGGCATGAAAGTACTGATTGCACCCGTGCAGAGAAGTGTGTTAACTGTAAGGGGGAACACACTTCGTTTTCTCGAAACTGTTCTGCCTGGAAACAAGAAAAAGAAATAATTTCCACAAAAATAAAGAAGCAGATATCTTACCAAGAAGCAAGACAACTTGTAAAATCACAAACACCTACACCCGGCAATAGTTACGTTTCTGTAGCAAAAAAATCATTTTCTGCACCACATCCGCCCAAAAAAATCCCGATATCTCTATTTCTCATTCTAAACCACCTGATTCTATTGCAAGAGCATCTCCTCTAATAACCAACTTGCCGATTCCCTCCTCTCCATCTGTTTCTCCGGTCATTGAAAAAACTTTGGCCTCGCCTGACTTAACCGATTTTACATTGGTTAAAAGCAGAAAAAAGTTAAAGGACTCGCCTAATAAAACAAGTAATACCATCGCCACAGCAGAAAAGATCTCAAAATTTTACACGACCTCTCACCGTGAAGTTAGCAACCCCTAAACCTACTTCTGTAGACACAGAGCTTCTACCAATGGCTGTCCTCCCTCCGTTGGAGAAAGCACTTTTACAATCTCGGGAATCTGATGCTGATGCCGAGATGAGCTCCTCCTCTTTATCAGAAGAGGATGCCTTGGAGTATGACATGTCGGAGGACTTGGAAGACTCACTTGCAGGTACCATTCCTCCACCCTCTTCCAAACCTGAAAAAGCAGACAAGTACAAAAACAGGTAGCATTTTTGCTTCTGTTTTGTACACTGTTTAAGGTATCCGACTGGTTTAAAATCGTCGTTTTTGATGAAATTATCAAAAACTTTTTATTACTTAATTTTGTAGCCTGTTTAACCAGTTTTACAACTGTCTCACTTTTTACTCTACGTGAATTACAAATGGAGTTACAGCTGTTTTATTACCCAACTGTAAGCATTATTTTATGTTGCATGAAAACTTTAAATGTGTTTTCTAAGGAATGATATTTTTGAGGAAAACTGTCGACCGTAAGATTGATTTCTCAAAAAGTTATTCAAGTATCGATAGGAAATTTTCTGATATTGTTTTCTGTAATATGCTTGATGTTTTCCTCTAAAAACTAAGGTCAATTTTAAAATCGAGTATTATTTTTAAGTGCTTAAATATAAACGAAAAGAATTTTTTATGAAAAATTACCAGTTTAGTAACTACGTTCAGCTATATCTCAAAACTATTTTGAAGTTCAAGAAATATTTTAGAGGATAACACAGATAACAGTCATAAAAATGTATTCCTGCAAGGATTTGTGTATATTTAGAATATGATTTTGTCTATGGCTGTTAACGTAAAGCTAATATTTTAGTCATTTTTCTTCAAATTTCTCAGTTTTTTAAAAAAAATATTATTTTGAAAGCCTAAATTTACAGTATTTTCATAGTTTTAAAACATATGCAGTTGAAAAATAACATTACAAAATATATATAAGTTATTTTTCAAAAAATTGTCTCCGAACACAGTCGGATACCTTAACTTCTTTAAGAATATTTTGAAAACAAATGACCTGCGCTGAATTGTTTTCTTTTAACTAATTTATTTAGTTCTTTCATTTTTTAAACATTTCATTTATTTGTCCCTCGAATTTTCTTTGGTCTTTGCGCACCATGTGATATTTTAAAACATATTTTACATCTGATATATTTTAAAACTTGTATTTTATCTTTTTTCATCGTTCATTTATCCATTTTTGGTAACATGATTTTATCTTTTCATATGCAAATATGAATTTCAAATTTACTTTAGAATTTTATCTACCTCTTTTAATATAACACCATATATTTTAACACCGTGATCTCGTTTATCTACCGTACGTTTGGCGCAGTTTAGCCAAAAATGGCTCTTGCGCCATTAAACCCCAAACAACCAACCAACCCGTACTAGTGGGAAAAATGACTTTTTCCTGCTGTTGCCACTTCATGATATTTTGATTTGTCATTTCTAGTTTTTAATGAATCATGGATTTATCATACGATTTTTATACTTTAGATTTCTCTTATAATACTGCCAAATGATGTTTGAATTTTAACTACTTTTTGTATTATATCACCATATGTTTTACTGCCGTGTTCCTGTTTGGCCATCATAAGCTTGGCGCAGCATATCCAAACATGGCTCTTGCGCCAATAAAACCCAATCAAGCAAGCAACCAACCAGTAGAATTTACAATTGTTGGTTAGTTTCAATTTTTTTTTATTTCGAAAGGCTCCTTAGTAGGGATATACTACCGTCAACAGCCCCGGCGACAACCTCTTCCCCCTTTCCTTCCCCACAACGACACTCCCCCACCATGGCGACAACACCTCCCCCCTCCTATGCGACAGCACCTCGAACCCTCTCACGGCGACAACATCTCCCACCACCATCACAACTCATCCAACTTCAAAGGGGCGGCTAGAAGGGAAAGAAAGAGTTGGAAGGAAAGGGTTGAAAGCAAAGAGTTTGAAGTAAAGCCGGGTGAATAAAATAAGCGTGTCGGATTGCAACAGGAAGTGACAAATTTTATTTCAGATGGCAACAGGAAGTTACAACGTTTATTTTGGATGGCAACGAAGAGAATCATGGGAATAATTATAAAAAATTTTGAGTGGCAACAGGTTAGTTCATTTTTTGTGGAGTGGCAACAGGTAAATACTGAGGTATATATTCCAACCTCGACAGGTCATTCCATATTGATTCTGTTTTTCCTTTGGGTATTCTGTTTTAAGCTGTTGCGGTTTGTAATAAGATATAGAGACAAAAATGAAGCGATCTACTCAGACCTAGAATGTTCGAGGAGTAAAGGATTCTGCGTTCTCATCAGATGCTGTTCCTGAGAATCATTCCCATCTTGGCAATTTCAAATGTGTCGTTGTGTCCGATTTTGCCAACGCTGTTCGTATACATATTCGTGAGTAAAAATTGGATGGATCAGGCCGCGTCTTTCCAACCAAATATGGAATCTTCCTCGCTCCTTTTCTGCCCCTCAGGGGCACATCTTCTTTAAGTGTGACGGGATTCACGACCCCGAGGTACCCTAGTGTCTGGCTTTCTTTCAAATTTAACCTCCCCTCCACCTTCTGCTTTTGTTTTTCCTTCCCTCGAGGGTAGGCGAGGGAGTTCTCCATGAGAAGCTGTCGCCGCTCTGTTTGCTTCCCGCTTCTCCTGGACAGCAAAATACCCCCACGTGTTGGTCGTGCGTGGCGACCCATTAGACGGGTGGTACATTTTGGTCCCTGGTGTATCAATCGGCCGATATTCCAGCCACTTGGTTGGTCGGCTCAAGGGGATCAAGCGAAAGGGTCGCTCCTTGGGCTTGGCGTTAAGGGTGGCCACTGTCCCCGGGGGTGACCCTGAGCGTATTGGTTCCGGCTAGCACCAAGGTATGCGCCGAGACTGGGAATACCCAGAGCCGGTGGCTGCCTTCCCTTGTTGGGCTCCATGGTGGGCGGTGCCGTCGGGGCCTGAATTCTTTTGCATCCATTGTATGGGTAAATCAAAGAAACCTCCCTTCAGTGGGCGTCAATGTGTTCAAGAAGCTTCTGCCGTAAATTATTTTGACAAGTTTTTCATTTTGAAGCGGAAATCTTCAACAAACGAAACATTTCATTAAGTATCACCATTTCTGGTGGAAAAGGCAATCTCTGGATATCTTGGGGAAATCCCATATGTTTGTAAACTTCGTTCTGGTGACTTGCTTGTTGAGGTTAGTTCTCAAAAGCAAGCCCAGATAATAATTAAATTGAACAATCTTGCATCCATTCCTGTTACCGTAACCCCACATGCCTCGCTTAACTTTTCGAAAGGAGTCGTTTCATGTGGTGAACTGCTTAATACATCGATTGAGAAAATCGCTGATAAGTTGAAAAGTCAAGGAATCACTCGCGTTCGGCGTATCTCTATGTGAAAACGCGGACAACTCCTTGATACTAAGCATTTAGCCCTCACTTTTCATGGTTCCAAAACCCCAGAGTCGATAAAAGCGGGTTATATGAGATTGGCTGTTCGGCACTATTTCCCAAATCCCTTGCGCTGTTTCAAATGTCAGCGTTTTGGTCATTCCAAAGCATCCTGCCGCGGGACTCTCACTTGCGCCGTTGTGCGGAAGCCGGTCATGACAGCTCTGATTGTACAGCATCCGAAAAATGAGTTAATTGCAAAGGTTCGCATACTTCCTTCTCTCGCTCCTGTTCTGCATGGAAATTTGAGAAGGAGGTAATTGCAGAAAAAGTGAAAAACAATCTTTCGTATATTGAAGCGAGACGAATTATTAAATCGCGTACGCCAACTCTTGGAACCAGTCATGCAACTGCTGCAAAAAAGAAACTTGAAACCACAAACTCGCAAATCCTGCCTTCTGCTTCTGTTCCATTTAAAGCATCGTATACACCTTCCGAAATCTATCCCAGATCTATTGAAATCTGTCTTAAAACTCTTTTCAACCGATACTCATAAAGAAACAGTTTCATTTCAATTCAAAGTTCCGGAAAGTAACAAAAATCCACCTGACTTCTCCGATTTCAAAACTGTCACCAATAGGAAAAAACTCAAAAAAGATTCTTCGGTTAATCAGGATAACATAACTGTTGACAATGTATCCCAGTATTGCAAACCCCCACAATTTGCAAATAAAGAACCTAGTTCAAATTTTGTCACCAAACAAAGTAATATTACAGTTACCAAAAATGGTACTAAATCTGCTCATGGTTGTTCTGTTGGCCTTGTGCCAGAATCTAAGGCTGCTTTCCCACCAGAGAAAGCAAAAGTTTTACAATCTCTGGAATCGGATGCTGATGCCGAGATGAGCTCTTCTAGCGCATCAGAGGGCGACACGCTGCAATATGATACGTCTGAAGACCTTGAGGACACACCTCAAAATGTTTGTCCTACAACTCCGCCTCCACCCTCTACGCACGGAAGAGATAGTTTTTTTAATTTTTCACATTTTTTTACCCAGTTCATGCACAAATGCTTTTGTTTCCGCTTGTATTATTTTGCTGAATCAAATTTATTTGTTTTTATTACTGAAAAAGTTGCTCTGAATTTTTTAACTCTTTACTCGGTTCGACTTCTTTTATCTTGTCTATAAACTTAATCTCGTATTTCATTTTTATATTGCTTGATTTTAATTACTTTTATATCATGCGAAAGTGACATTCTTGTAGTCCTTTAAGCACCTTTTCAGTGACACCGTGTTCCTGTTTATATGTCATGTGTTTGGCGCAATTTAACCAAAAATGGCTCTTGCGCCATTAAACCCCAACCAACCAACCGCTCCTTTCCTGTGGCAATCGTTTTCAAACAAAATGGACTTTTTAAATATGCCCAACAACAGCGGAGATATCAATGTCATCGAGAACAGCCTCATGATTTTTACAACGTGGATCAACGAAGAACCATTTCTGAATTAGCAACGATTTTTTGAAAAGAAAGACTTTCCTCGACAATTTTTTCCATCGGTCTGCTTATTGAGCGAAGAACAATGAATTCGTCTCAACCAAATTCGGAAGGACGTAACTTCAGCTGCTACTCGTCTTTTATCCATATCGTCTTTCATTATATGCCACCAGTTCCTTTTGTTATTCACTGTGATTTTGAATGTATTCTTTCTAGAACTGATATGTGTTTACCAAATCCAACTAAATCCTGTTCAGTAAGTACCCTTTGCGAACCATATTACCTGTGGTTATGCCTATGTCAGCATAGATCCTAAAGGTAACTTTTACAAACAACCAGTAATGCATCGTGGAGAAAATGCCTTGGAACACTTTTTATCAAACTTGTTAAAAGAAGCCAAGATTTTATCGAAAATCTTAGATAACATACAACTGATGACTTTTACTTCAAAGGTCCAGGAAGATTTTAAAAATGCTGTAAATTGTCATATTTGTGAGAAACCACTCCAAAATGATAGAGTGAGAGATCACGATCATATTCTGGGCAATTATCGTCGCTGTAGCCATAAAACTTGCAATTTAAAGTTTAAATCTGCTAAATATATTCCAGTCATTATACATAATTTAAAGGGATACTATTCTTATCTCACCATACAGCAAAAATGGCTCTTGCGCCATTAAACCCCAAACACCAACCAATAACAACTCACCATACAGGGTTTAGGTAACCTAAAGCATGAAAAAATTCAATGCAAACCCAATAACAACGAACAGTTTGTATCCTTCTCCATAGGTCGCCTACGATTTTTAGTTGCATACCATTTGAAAAACTAGTTTCGAACTTGAACGAAAATCAACTCAAAGTATCAAAAGTATACTTTGGCGAACGCTCAGAGATCATGGTTCGCAAAGGGTATTTATGCTATCCATATGAATATGTAGACAGCTTTGAGAAATTCGCTGAGGAAAATTTACCTCCTCCATCAGAATTCTTCAGTTATTTAAACAATACGCCTGTGAAAGACGAGGACTATGCTCATGCAAAGAAGGTCTGGGAAGCATTTAATATATAAAAAACTTGGTTGAATATCATTATCTGTATGTTTCGAGTGACGTTGTTTTGTTAGCAGATGTATTTGAAAATTTTCGACGTCTTTCTTGGAGTTTTCATCGGCTAGACCCCTGCCATTTTTATGCTGCCCCTGGTTTAGCATGGCAGGTAAGTTTCCGCATGTCGGGAATAAAATTATAATTATTTTCAGATCTCAATATGCATTTCTTTATAGAGCGTGGAATAAGAGGAGGCTTCGCGATGGTCTCTCATCGATACAGTGAGGCAAACAAATCTGCAGCATTACGACGAAGCAAAGCGTTCAAAATATATTTCCCCTCAGGGGCACATCTTCTCTAGATGTGACGGAATTCACGACCCCGAGGTACCCTAGTGTCTATTTCTCCTTCCGTTTTTGTCTCCCCTTGAGTTTTTTGCTATTTTCTTCTTTCCCTCGAGGGTAGGCGAGGGAGCTCTCCATGAGAAGCAGTTGTCGCTCTGTTTGCATCTTGCTTCTCATGGACAGCAAATTACCCCCACGTGTTGGCCGTGCGTGGCGACCCATTAGACGGGTGGTACATTTCGGTCCCCCGTGTATCAATCGGCTGGTATCCCAGTCGCATGGCTGGTCTGCTCAAGGGGATCAAGCGAAGGGGTCACTCCTTGGGCTTGGCGTTAAGGGTGGTCACTGTCCCCGGGGGTGACCCTCAGCGTATAGGTTCCAACTAGCAACAAGGTAAGCGCCGAGGCTGGGAATACCCAGAGCCGGTGGCTGCCTTCCCTTGTTGGGCTCCGTGGTGGGCGGTGCCGTCGGGCCTGAATCACTCTCAATATCGTATGGATTCTCTCTCTCACCAACACAGTAATGCTTTATCAAAATATTTCATCATCAGTTCCCGAAACCAGAAATGAATTGAAAACCACATCACCGATATTAATACATAAATCAATCATTTCAATAGCTGGAGAAGTAAAATCAATCAAAAAATTAAGTAATGGTAATATACTTATTGAAGTACTACACTCTAAACAAGCTGAACACCTAATGAAACTAGAAAAAATAGGAAATATTAAAGTTACAGTCAGTCCACATCATACACTGAATCATTCAAAAGGAGTTATATCTGAAAGCGAATTCCAGAGAGATCTGGAAGATCTCCTGGAATGTCTTAAACCTCAAAATGTAATAGCAGTACAAAGGATAACAATTAAAGGAAACGGCCAAATCTTTCCAACAAAACATTTAATACTCACTTTCAATAATCCACTATTACCAAAAAATGTCAAAATAGCATATATAAACTGCCCGGTAAAACCATACATACCTGACCCACTCCGTTGTTTCAAATGTCAAAAGTTTGGTCACACTACAACAGCTTGCAGAGGAAATAAAGAAATTTGTGCCCGCTGCTCTATGCCTGATAATAATAGCCAAATCTACAACCCAAAAATGCTTTAATTGTTCCGCCGATCACCCATCCTATTCCCGCTCCTGTCCACGATATAAACTGGAAAAAGAAATCCAAACTATTAAAATCACGAAAAAAATCTCATTTCAAGAAGCTCGACAGATAATAATTGACAGAACACCAATACCAGGACTTTCATACTCCAAAGCACTAAGTTCAACAGCTAAACCTCTAGTACAAAACAGTTTGAAAACTCCACAAATACAACCCACGGTTGTAAACAATACATCTGCTTCACCTGCCATAGTTAATCCAGCAACTGATAACGATACAATTACAATAAAAAAATCTGACTGGCTGGCACTTCTTGCCATAAAAAAAGCATGGGAGGACATGTCTAAAACTACCTCTGTATCTCAGTCTCCCTCTAACCCAACTCCTATACTAATGCCTCAGTCAATATCACCTTGTCCAACAGTTAACAGGACAGAATTTGAGAAAAGTACTCCCGTACCTCCGACACCAAATTCATTAGTTTCAAACACTTCTCCATCAATACCCAGTACATCTTCATTGAAAAATAGTTCCATTTCTGAAACACCGAAGATTAAAAGAACTCGAGATACCAAAAAACAAACAAAAAAATCAAATCAGTTGGCGCAAGCCAAAGAATCCAAGGATGAAAAACGTGCGCGCATAATTGCCGCGAAGAGAGACCAATCTTCTCTTGGGGATAGACACCTATCCAGAGAAGATTTTTTAAAAGATTCTTTTAAGACAAATAAAATTGGTGACGACGATGATAGCGACTCCTTAATTAAAGTCCATCCTTCTGAAGATGACATGTCGACTAGTGAGGTCGATGAACCTCCACTTTCCTCCTAGTCTCCTGCGTTTTGTGTGGTTCCTTTTTTGTTTCATTCTTTTTTTTCATGGCTACCTTCATTTCATGGAACTGTCGAGGTTTTATTAATAAATCTTCAGAACTGAAAGATATCATAAATAAACACAACCCCGCTTGTATTGCACTTCAGGAAACGTATCTCAAAACAGATAAACATTATATTCGCAATTACAAACTTTTCAGTAAACACCAAAATCGTGACAGAGCTTCTGGTGGCGTCGCACTTCTTGCAGCTACCCATATCCCATCCATGCCTTTAACCCTGAGCACTACTCTTCAAGCTGTGGCTATCCGCATTCAAATGCAATCCTTGGTAACTGTCTGCAGTCTCTACTTGCCTCCCAATGAACGTGTCAGCCGAACCGACCTCAATCATCTAATTTCTCAACTGCCTTCTCTTTTTATTATTTTGGGTGACCTAAACGGCCATAGTCCCTTTTGGGGCAGCACTGATTCAAACGCGCGTGGCCTTCAAATCGAACAGCTTCTTGCTTCATTTATGCTTATTAAATTCAGATGAAAAGACACATTTTCACTTATCAACCCGAACCTTTCACTCAGTAGATCTCGCAATTTGTTCTCCATTCCTCTTGCCTTTCTTTGACAGTTGACAACGACCTATACAATAGTGATCATTTCCTCTAATCATCACGGACAATCGACGTAATCCGACAAACTCTTACCGTCCTCCCAAATACGTCTTAAATGCCGCAAATTGGCAAAAGTTCACTTCCCTTGCCAATATCAATTCCGATACAATTAAATCCTCTTCCATCGAGCAAGCTCTCAGCTATATCGTGAACACCATAATTGAGGCTGTGGATAGTTCCATTCCAAAAACATCGGGGAAACGGAAGAGACAAAACAAGCCTTGGTGGAATGCGGAATGCCAACAGGCCTACAAAATCCAACGGAAAGCTTGGGGAATCTTTCGCCGATACCCCACGACCCAAAACTTTAAGTTTCAAAAAATCCAGAGCAGAATCCAGAAAAATTCAGCGACGCAGTCGCAGGACTTCGTGGCGGAAATTTATTTCAGGCATTACTTCTACAATTCTTACTTCTACCGGCAATTGTGGACTAAAGTTAAAAAAGCTTCAGGTGTTTCCAATAGTAATGCAATCTCAGTTTTAACACATAATGGGCAAACAATTTCATCCTTAAAAGGTATTGCAGATTCAATAGCCTCGTCATTAGCTTATACTTGCAGTACACGATTCTTCTCCTGGTGCAGACAGTATTACATATTCCATGATTAAACACCTAACAACTGAATCACAGGACGCTTTATTGCATTTCTACAACCGTATCTGGCAAGAGCAATATTTTCCTACTCTCTGGCAGCAGGCTATAATAATACCTTTATTGAAACCAGGAAAGGACCCAAAGAATCCATCAAATTATCGTCTAATTGCTGCCTGCTGTCTTTGCAAGTTACTCGAAAGAATGATTAATCGCAGGCTCGTGCATTACTTCGAGGCAAATTAATATCTTCACCCATTCCAGAGTGGGTTTCGAAAGGGTGGGAGTACCATTGATAATCTGCTTGCTCTTGAAACAGACATTAGACTCACAGTTTCACAGAGAAAGCATTTGGTAGCAATTTTCTTCTATATAGAAAAGGCGTACGACCGGACCTGGAGGTACGGAATTTTAAAAGACTTATATGATCTGGGATGGAGAGGAAACCTACCCATTTTTATTAAAAGCTTTTTATAACTCAGGAAATTCCGAGTCAAAGTCGAATCTGAGTTTTCTGATTTTTTTATTCAAGAGGAAGGTGTTCCTCAAGGTAGCGTTTTAAGTGTGACTCTTTATTTTAAAAATTAATAATATTTTAAAACAATTGCCAACTTCTGTGAGAGGTTATTTATATGTTGACGACCTGTACATTTCTTGTACAGGGACAAATATGCATTTCATTCAAAGACAATTACAAACTGCCGTAAATAATATAACACAATGGTGCAACAGTAATGGTTTTGCCATCTCAACATCTAAAACAGCTGGTGTACATTTTTGCCGAAAACGGAACTTGCATCTTGACCCAGAAATCAAGCTATATGGTGAAGACATAAAATTTGTAAATGAAAAATAAGATTTTTAGGCATTATTTTTGACAAAAAGCTCTCATTTCTCCTCCACGTAAAGCAGTTACGGAAAAAATGTGACAGTGCCTTAAATATTTTAAAAGTATTATCAACGACAGCTTGGGGAACTGACAGAGATTGTATGCTTAAAATTTATAGGGCTACAGTACTTTCCAAGCTTGATTGTGGTTGCACAATTTATGGCTCAGCCAGGAAAAGCGTTTTGCAGAAACTAGATCCCGTTCACCATATGGCTCTCCGTCTCAGTTCGGGAGCTTTCAGAACATCTCCTATAAAAAGCCTCTATGTTGAGTGTTACGAACCGGCTCTTGAGCTTAAAAGACAAATGTTGTCACTGCACTATTATTTTAAAATTCAATCCAATTCGAATCATCCATTTTATGATTTTAAACTTCGCCCCTTCCTTCTTAGATTACAGAATGCCAGAAAATCTTTCATACCCGTGTTTTTTACAAGAGTTCAGGACATTCTTTATGACTTAAATTTACTTTACCTGCATGTAACCCCAGAGCCGAAAAGTAATTTTCTTCCTTGGGGAATTCCTGTGGTGCAATTTTTAAATCCTTTTCAAACTTTTATCAAATCCGTCACGGCTGATATCATTTATCAACATATTTTCATTGAACACAGACAGGAGTATAATGATTTCATTGCAATATATACAGAAGGTTCAAAATCGGCTGATCATGTTTCATTTGCCGTTGTATTCCCAAACACAACTCTTTCTTTTCAACTTCATTCATCTTGTTCAGTTTTCACGGCAGAGATAGCTGCTGTTTTACTTGCTTTGGAACAAATTTCTGATTTCCTGGAAAGAAAGTTCATCATCTACACGGATTCACTAAGTGTTTTAGAGTCTCTCAAATCATTTTATATCCATTCTCATCACCATCCTTTGATTTTAAATGTTTTACATCTTTTAAATAAACTTGCATCTCGTGATTTTAATATTTTATTGTGTTGGGTGCCGTCTCATGTTGGGATTGTTGGCAATGAGGAAGCGGACAAGGCCGCCAAATTGGCCAGTACTCAAATTGATTTTACAGTCCCTTTGACTGATTTTAAAAAGTATACAAAAGTACTCTTTTATTCAAAATGGCAGAGACAGTGGGACACGGAGACGGATAACAAGCTTCACTCTGTTAAACCCCACGTGCAACCTTGGCCTTCTCTAATGAACAGGAAAGCGGATACGCTTCTCACAAGACTACGAGTGGGTCACACTCGATATACCCATCGCCATCTACTGTTCGGAGAACAAGCGCCAATGTGCTCTCAATGCAACTGTAGTATGTCGGTTAAACACATACTCTCTGAATGTCCGAATTTTAACTCCCAACGATTAAAATTATTTAAAACGAATTCTGTTGATTTATCTCTTTTACTTGGCAAGGCTCCACATGTGAACCTTTTTGCGGTCAATTGGCTTTTATCCACATATTTAAACAGTGCTCCTTTTGTGTTTTCTTACCATTGTTTTTTTAAATAATAATTGTATACTTTTATTTTGACGGATCTCTATTTAGTTTGGCGCAGCATGGTCAAATCTATGGCTCTTGCGCCACAAAACCAAACTCAAAATATATTTTGTATTTAGATACTAACAATTTATATGGATGGGCTGTGACCTACTCATGGTTTTCAATGGATTTAGGCATTGCCCCAACAAATATTGGATATCCCAGATGATTTCGAAGAAGGATATATATTAGAAGTAGATCTTGAGAAACCATCAGCATTACATGACATGCTCAACGATTATCCACTTGCAGCTGAATCCTTAGATATTATACAAACTATACTTTCGCCCTACTGCAGAGAATTAGTACAAAAGCTAAATTTGAAACTAACAAATAGTAAAAAGGTAGCCCCAAATTTACTACCGAAAAAAAAGATATGTTTTGCATTATAGGAATCTAAAACAATATGTTTCGCTAGGTCTAAAAATTACTAAAATATATAGAATTTTATAATTTCAACAATGTCCTTGGCTGAAAAAGTATATACAATTTAATACAAAATAAAGGAAACAAGCCAAGACGGCTTTCGAAAAAAGTTCTTTTTAAGCTACTCAATAACGCAGTATTTGGGAAAACAATGGAGAATTTAACAAATCGCATAAATATTGAATTAGTTCAAGATATAAAAAGAGCAGAGAAGCTCGTTGCCTCCCCTTCATTCCATGCTTTCAAAATTATTACATCAAATCTTGTATCCGTAGAACGGAAAAAAAAATTTTACTACTTTTAAATCGCCCCATTTAAGTAGGATTTTCTGTTTTGGATATTTCAAAAACACTTATGTACGACTTTCACTATAATTTCATTAAAAAGCGTATGGTAATAAAGCAACTCTTTTATTTACTGACACAGATTCTTTGAGTTATGAAATAGAAACTCAGGATATTGCCAAACATTTAGTTTATTTTGATACCTCTGATTATCCTCTAAATCACCCACTCTTTAGCACTCAAAACAAAAGAGTTTGTTGGCTTGAAACCAAAAATGTACATCTTAATCTACGAAAACAATGAAAAGAAAACTGCAAAAGGCGTTCCCACTTGTATCATTCGAAGGCAACTTAGGCATAATGATTATAAAAATTGTCTATTGAAACTACAAAGGGGTCTAGTTGAAGCTCAAAGAATAGCATCTACGAACCATAAAGTGCAAACCATATCTTTTCCAAAATCTACATTATGTATTTTCGATTCTGAAAGATATATTTTAGAGGATGGTATCCAAACATTAGCATACGGACATTACAAAATTTCAAGATAGTTACTATTTTTAAAAACTCTAAAAAGACATTGCTTGTATGAGGTGAATATCATGTTACAGAGATATGTGTTGTGAAAAATGTTTGTAAATATGTCACCAAATTTCTATGATGTATTGTATATTTTCATGTATGTACAGCCATGTGTGTATAAATAAAAACATTTTAGAATCAGGTTGTCTTGTTTTATTTTTTTATACTCACAATTTGTGCATTTATATATTTTCTCTCTTGAAATTAAATAAAATAATTTAACATGTTTAAAATATTGTATTTAAGTCGATACGTTTAATGAAATGATTCATTTTTGTAAATGGAGTACCCTTATTTAGTTCATTCTTTCCGTCTCTTAGTGTCTGCCCAAGCCATTCTGGTAACACTCGTTTTGTAAAATTATCCTTGATACAAAATTAATTAAACCTTTTCCTTCGAGAATCATCTGGTGTTATGGGATTTATCAAAAGATTTTCGAAGTAATACCCGACGTAGAATTTCACTAGGGTCTGCCTATAGATCTTCATCAAATCTCCGATTCTGTAATCATTATTGATGATTTAATGAACGAACCAGGAGATAATAAGAAACTTTCCAATTTGTTTGCCAAAGGAAGTCATCATAAAAATATTTCAGTTATCTTTATAGTCCAAACTATGTTTCACAAAGGTAAAGAAATGCGAAATATATCTTTAAATACTTCTTACATTTGCTGCTTTAAAAATGTGAGGGATAAGTTGCAAATTGCTTGCTTAGCTCGTCAAATTTTTCCACATCAAGTAAAGTTTCTTCTGGGAAGTTTTGATGATGCAACAGCCATCCCTTACGGGTACTTGTTTATGGATCTTCGAGGGAAGAGAAGCAGATCTCCAGAAGCATTGCGCTTGAGCAGTTGCATATTTCAAGAAGATAAAAATGCTGTGTATCTTCCTCTCTGAACATTTCTAGCATCATGCACGCAGTTGTAGATTTCGAAGGGTTTCAAATAGAAAATGGCATGTTCATCATTAAAGAATTGGCTTTTAATGGCTATTTGGGTCACTGGGTATTTCTCCCGCCTGTGGAATGGAATCAACTGAATAAACATCGAAGGATTACATTTGCATGATTCGTCAAAAATAATGCATCAAATGTCGTGGGGCTTTGGGAATGTTTCTTATGATAAACTTTACCAAATAGTTTCTCACTTAATGAAAATTCATGACAGCATCTTTGTGAAAGGCCTAGAGAACAAGAAATCCCTTGAAAAATTAACAGGACGAATTGTACACAATTTAGAAGAATTGCAGTGCCCCAAAGTGAAGAATTTACCTCACTATCCTTTCACCTGTTTCTGGCATCCTCGCAACTTTGAGCACTGTGCTTTAGTAAAAGTCGCGCCTATACCGACTATATGAAAAGCTTGTACTCTTTACAACATCCTCATTTGACTTTACACTGTCAGCCAAACAACACGTTCAGCATTTAAAGCTCTTGGCTAAGAGCAAATCGAAAGCTACCATACTTCGAAAGTGCCCCAATTCTGTCTTAAAAGCAATGTGTTAATGCGCCACTAACATTTTAAAAGGAAATGTACCATTATCTAAATCTCTAAAATCTCATTTGTTGTCCTATAAGAAAGTAGTGCGAAAGTTAGGAACCAAATCTTTACCTCTATATAAAAAAAGGGAATTATTGACGCAAAAGGGAGAAGGTTTTCTCATATCAGCTGCTTTGTCTGTCCTAACGTTGCTTATTGATGGATCACGTTAAAAAATATTTACTCGTTCCTGAAGAAAGATTGAAACAGTTTGTAGAAGAGAAATTATCTGAGTTAGATCGGCAAATGCATGATATACTCAAGAAAAAGAATTTAGAATTTTCTGAAAAAGCCACTTTGTATTTACAAGCTCTTCAAAAGTATGTCAACTTCCCGTTTCCCCTCGATAAAAACATGGAACAAGAAGAGATCCCCCATACACACCCGACAAGTCTACATCTTCGGAAACAGTGAAGAAAAAAATTGATCCCGTTGAGGAAGCCATAGTGAAATTAGTTCCTGCTCAATCCATCAAAGTCATGAAAAGTATTATTGATTTTATCAGACAGCCTCATTCGAATATATTTTGGACATCCGAGAAATAATTAGTGGTTCAAGGGAAGGTTATTCGCAACTCCAACATTGTGGATTTAATAGCGTACTTGATTAGAAGCAGAAAAGCTTACCCTGAAGGATACGATATATTCCACAAAGAATTAGGAGAAATGGACTTTCCATCTATCTTTATAAAAAATAAATGCTTAAAGCATGAAATGATTATGTACCAATATCTTGGATTTCCCTTTGAATGTTTTGTAATCGAGATGATAATAAAATATTTTTTTTCTTTTAGAATTGTTTGCGTGATAATTTGTTACATATTAAAAATAATGACACAGTTTTTGCAAAATAATATCTTTTATTAAGGTTTAAAAATCATATTTATTACTTCCCTGGGGGACACCTTTGCCATGTCTGAAAAAGGCTGAAGACATCCCTCTCCAAGACACAAATGCTTTTCTGTCCCGATGGAAGTGATAAAACCACAAAGCGATCCTACCCCTGATACCCGATTGTAACAATTTGAACAACAAACCATCATGCCATACGTTATCGTAACGTGCCTGGATATGGAAAGAAATACCGTAAACCAGATTTCTGCGATCTCTGGCTGTAAAGATCATGTTAAGCAACACCGACGACAGACTGTCACATCCCTTGTATGGGAGAAAACCTGCTTGGAAAGGGGAGAAAAATTAATACGCATATAAAATTTCAGTAGACGTGCGAGAATTATACGTTCAAATAGTTTACAAAGTACCGACGTTAATGCAATGGAACGGTACGAAGAGACATCTTCTGGTTTTTTTACCGGGTTTTAGAATCGGGATAATCTTTGCTAGTCTCCAATCTACTGGGATTGAGGAGGAATACCACAGGTCATTAAACAAACCAAGAACTTTATACAAATTAGCATCCGATGAGGATGTGATCATTTTTTGTAATCTTATCCGGTCCAGGAGATCGATTGGTTGTCTTGGACAAAGCGTCTTTAAATTCCTTCATTGAGAATGGTTGGTTTAGCCTCTGAACTGCTGGAGATTCGAGATAGTTCTCTGAAAAATCTAAGGGGATTCTCTCAACGGGTGCGTTTTTAATTAGATTAGTCGCAATTGCATTTGCCTGAGTAGTCGGGGAAGAAAGAACCATGCCAGAAGATAGGATAAGATGAGAATGACACGGGGAAACGTCTTTATCCAGCATCGCTTTAATGATCTTAAATGCCTGATGAGATTTAGCTACCTCTGCACAAGTCCTCTCCCAATAGGAGCGTGTACAGTGTTTTATATATTTACGTAAACGAGCTGCTATTTTCTTATAATGAGACAAATTAGCAATGAGTCTTGGCTTTCCTCAAAACCTTTCTTTTTAAAGCCTTAAGGAAGCTACATCTTGTGTCCCAACACGGCGAATAATTTTGTGCCGAAATAGTATAGCTGGAAGAAGAAGCAGCAGGGTCATTTCATGTCAAATCAACCAAAAAAAATAAGATTTGACACCCATGATCTCAGATTTTCATGAAACTTGGCATATTTGTTCCTTTTATGGATTTAAGTAAGCATGCAAAATATTTTTGCTCAATCTCAAATACTTTAGGTTTTATAGCCTGTTGAAGTTTTAAGAATTTCAAGATTTTTATCGAATTAGGCTTAGCAAATACGATTGG
>BGPR01002002.1:176076-203617 GCA_013235015.1 Araneus ventricosus
ATTCCAAACTTCTCCCTCTTTTTACTCTATACTAAGTATACAAAGAGAAAGTATTGTAATCGTAAAAAATTGAACTCAGGTTTTGGAATTCCCTCCTTAGACCTTCCTGAGTCCAAAAAACACAATTTTGAATTATGTCTGTCTCTGTGTCTTGTCTGAACACGATAACTCTAAACTATTAGAGCTACCGGATGAAATTTTATGCGGTCTTTAAACATAATTTGTAGGTTTCTATCAAATTTTGGACAAAATCTTCACTGGAAGTCTGTCAATCTGAGTCCATGGTCATGCTAACGCTATAACTCAAAAACTTGAATAGCTAGAGGATAAAATTTGGTACACAGTTTTATCTGTCATGAATGTAGGTCCAGTATAAAATTTTGGGCCAAACCAAGTGAAGGGTTGACTGTCTGTCGGTCTGTATAATTCATACTTGTTCAGTTTTGAAACTAACTGCCTGAGCCTACGGTGACATGTGCAAAGAAGAAGGGACTAACTGGCAGTTTCCAAAAACCAATTCTGGCTGATTTTGTAGAGCAAACATTTAGGAGCTCGCAGGTCCTGTAGCAAAGAATGCGAGGGGATTTGAATTTGTTTTGATCCTTCAAACCACGCATGGTTCCAACTTTGGTTTACTTAGCGACGAAGTTTATTTGACGTCTTTATTATTCTAGTTTTCTTACATGTGTTAGGAGTATCGAGAAAGTTTAGGGAGACACTCCGCTGGTTTAAAATATTGATAAAAAAAAGTAAGTTACTCAAGAAACGATGCAGTGAAACATGATGAACTTTAATAATTTTGTGAAAAAAAACTATTTTTTACCGGTCACATATGTAACGTGTATGTGCACATATGTTCATTATATCTGAATTTGAGAAATTACATAAGTTTTTACTCGTGGTGGTTTCCAAATTTTTGAAATAAGATCACATTGCCCTGTAAATTGAAAATGGAATTTCAGGGTTTACTTGCTTCATTCCACGCTTTGGGTTAACTTCAGCAATACACCTGTAGTCTCTGCATTAATGACTTGTGTGCCGTCTTCTTAAATATAATAACATTAAAACCTTTACCTTTAATTTCTTTATTGATTACAACTTCGAAGATACCAGGATGTGTTGTTATTTGTATTGGAGCCTTGTAACCATTCTATATGCTAACAAAATAAAACTTTAGCAGTCAACAATGGAAAAAAGGGTCAAATTGTCACTAACTTTAATAAAATTCCAAAGATTATTTTAAAATTCGCAATATACAAATTAAGTTGCATAATGATGTGTTCTGTAAACTGTTGCTGCCAATTGCTGAGGAGATCATGTGAACAGTTTGCGATGAGCAAAGTCAAGAATTAATCAGTTTTCAACAGGTTACATAGTTAGCATCTAAATTGTTAAGGAACATGCTGAATCAACTTTATGGGCTGTCCTTGAACAAAGTGTACCTTATATGCAGAAAATTTAACACATAATCAAATACTTTTTCCCTACAAATGACTTTATACAAGAAGATATTCTTGAAATATGTTGCTGTTTTTTTGGTTCTAAAGGTCTGCATCTCTTGCATAGGTATCATCAGTTTGCAAACTTTGATGTAGACTTCTCATTATAAATTTCTACGTTATTTTTGTAATCTTATTAAGTGTATCAGTATCACTTGGTGCTTTCTTGCATGAAGAATATCAATATGAGGAGCATCCTTTCTAGGCTGGGTCTTGAACAATTGTCATCGCACAAGGTGGTATCTTATCTTGTTCTGTATTAGTATGATAGATCAAATTTTATTATATTTTTTGTATATGGGCTTACACTCTTCTGCCCAATGATCTTACATATTTTCAGATTATTACTAAGTGTTTTTAATTACTTCACAATAATAGTTTCTACCTTTGAAATCAAATCCTGTGTCTCTTTATTTATAAAGAGTATATCTTACTATTAGATCTTTCTTAGCTCTCATATTCAGTTTGTTTCAAAATTGTCAGAGAACCCTTATAAACTGCTTCTAAATAAATTTTATTTTCTCACATTGGTCTTTTGCTACACTAAACTGTGTAAAGAGTTTTATATTTTTTTCTAATGATAAACATGATTCCAAGCATATGTGAAACATAACTGATATTCAAACTATAATGAATTTATCTATATCATTCACTAACAGCATTTTTTTCCAGGAATGTTATTTACAGTTTAAAGTTTCATGTATATTTCAGCCTGTTTTTGGAATTTCAAATATAGGTCAAACATCATGTGTTTCCTTCATAGTATAGATAGTTTTTTTCATGTGAAAAATATTCTCATTAGTCATAAAATATTTTTTTCTTAGTTTTATGTAAAAATATCATACATCTAAAATTCAATAGTTTTAATCGTCTGTTAGTCCTAATGTGATTGTACCAACTCATAGCTGTAGATGGTACAAATGATCTCACTACAATTGGGGCTGTGTGATGGATAATGAACAAAAATATTTTTTTTATGAGTCCTGCGGCATATTCACTCATTAGATTTGGCTGTTTGTTTTTTTATCACTTATGCCTTTGTTGCATTCTGTTTGAAATGATTCTAATAAGTGATAATTCCACACTGATAAGGATGACAAAACATTCACCATTGCCTATCTGGGCACATAGATTAGAATACTCCTAATGCCAGTAGTGATTACTTTTGCCTAAGGTTAAAATTGCAGACTTTGCACCTGTTCAACTAAAAATTTAAAAATATATATATTATACTTTTTTTTGAGGTAAGAATATTATCATGTTTTTGTTTAATGAATTGTTCAAAAAATAATGTGTTTGTAACTAGTTTTTTAGTTACTTTAGCCTTCTCTCCTAGTGAGATTCATAACTTTTTTAAATATTGATCATTAATCTGGAATTTATTTATATATTGTTCTCATTTTTTGTTTTTATTTCTCTTAGGAAATCTCAACTGAAAATTTGGTGAGAGTACGAAAAAATGAATCTGTCTCTCATTCATCTAAGTTTTTAATGCAAATTATTCCAATTCTTGAATTTTCAAGATTTGTTTCAAATCAGGTTCATAATGAAGCTGCAAGTTATGGTCATATCAATATGTTTTCAGCAGAATTTAGATGTCACTATTCCATTGACAACTGCTTATATTCAAATGGTGCTGAAACTATTCACAGATACAATACTTCCTCTAACTATCCAGCAATACGCAACTGAATGAAGCATAGGGGAATTTTTTTTGAAGGGTTATTGTTTAAGCTCTGGGAATTACTGTGTTCATATTTACACAGTTACTGTATTGCTGTATTCATAATTTTCTTCGTTAAAAACTGAAAAATATATATAATCAGCCAATCATTTTGTTGCTGATGATGGCTTTTCACTTTACACTTCATGTATACAATTCAAACCTGAAGTACCTATTAGCAAGTGTTGGAGACTAAGAATTGCTAATAAAAAGAAAATGGCTCATGGAATATTAATTTTAGTCAGCTGTCCAGCTATTGAAGTAATTATTTTTAAAATCTTTACCATATGATCTTGAGAGGGATTTTGTGACTTAAAAAATGAGTCAAAATTTCACAAATTTGGAAATTCCAGATTTGAGAAAGCAAAAAATATTTAAGGACCACAAAACCGCTCTCCCCTTGAATTAAATGGTCAGCACACACAGACAATATGTGGAGTAGCATTCAAAAGAAGCTAGAAGCAGTTGAAGTCAATTTGTACATAAATGAATATACTCTGTTAAAACAATTTTTAAAACCTTATATTTTTTAATATTAATGCTATGCACTAAAAAATGCAGGAAAGCAAGAAATATAACTACTTAAACATGAGAGGGATTTCTAAAAAGTTACAATATTTACATTTTAGCATATTATTAGCTGATATACCTGGCATTGTTAGGGATGAAAATATTTTCATGTGTAATTTTAATTTTAACTTGGTAATAAGTGAACATTATAAAATATATATACTTATATTTAGCACTTGAATCCCACAGGTTCTTGAAAAATTGCGGACTGTGCCAAACAATTTTTAAAATTTGCCTAAAGCTAATTGTTTCCAATAAAGAATAAAACAAAATTTAATTAAACATTCAGTGCCAACTAGGACATAAATAAATAAAATGGGACAAAATATCTATAACATTTTCGTTCAATAAGAAAAGCAACTCTAAAGATAAAATAATTTTTACTATATAAGGAAACACAGTTTTTGATTAATAAAAACTGAAGTATTTAATTAATTGAAACCTTCACTTAAAACTTCTTTATGTTTTGTAGCATTTATGAACAAATTCTGAAGAAAATATATTCAATTGTTTGGATTTCTATAGTGAACAAACTATTTATGAATTTTCACTTGCATTTATCTATATACTAATACGTGAAGAAAAATTTCGTACCCCTTTTTCAGCACATTGCGTGTGCAGAGGAGTGTGAGATTTGGCATAGTTAAAGTTCATATGGAGAAGGAGTGCAAAAAAATAAAATTTACTTACATGTGTTACACATACATTAAATTAAATAAAATAAAACATTCATTGTTTACGTTCATACTCTGTAAAAAATTAGTGGAGTGGATGATTTATAATTGATTTAATACCCCTACAGTGAAATCCACTCCAAGAGGGAGTTTATTTAGATTATTTATTAAAAAAACTCTTCGGAGTGAAATACAAAATGCGGATGATTTAAATCTGTCAATGTCAAACACATATTAGTTTGTGGTCAAACAGTCACACAGAGTAGAGATTGTCTCGAAGGAATTTATAAATGTATTATTAATACATAAAATATTCTTTGGTTACATTCATACTGAATGTCAAACACATAAAAGTATGTGGTCAACAGTCGGACAACATTTATTTTTTTTAACCACCCGTTTTTTTTCTTTCGATAAAAAATATATAAAAAAATACAAAGCATGTATTCTTTATTTGATTTTTTTGTATTAATTTTTTTATTTAAATTTTATATAATTTGAAAAAGATAGGCAAATTAACTGTGTAGCTTTGGTGAAACATGACTAGTATAGCAATAAAAAACCCCCAAGGAAATGTCAATTGTTTTTTAAATATGACTTAGCCAAGCTATACCTCATTTTTCCTATCATTCGTATTTTTAAAATAATTTGAAAATTAATGCATAATGACGTATTTGTACACACTCGCAGCTGGCGTAATAGAACAAAATTCAAACAAATTATATGCAATGATTATAGAGGACTCTTTGACAAAAGAACCTCAGTAACGTTCAAACTTAAAAATTTAATGAATTAAAGTCGAATTTCGACCACTGGGCAACCTCTAGTATAGATTAATGCAGAATGAAATGTCAAAATTAAATCAGAAATATATGTGAACCTCCATTTTTCCTCAAGTATTTTCTTGATTGGCTTCAAACACACTACAGATTTTAAACTTTACTAATGTTTTTTAATTACCAAATGAATTTTTTTTAAATTCTAATTATATTTTCAATCCAGTATAATGATGCATTAACTTAATTGTTTCATTTAAGGGATAAACTGTTTACATTTTTAATTAAAAGTTTCAATGTGCACAACTTCACATAAGCAAAACCAAGTAACCTGAGACAACAATTTGCACTCAAGCAAGTTAATCTGTTCTTGGCAAGCAATGAAATCATACTGAAAAACAAAATGATATTAAAGTAAAAAATATGCTCTATATAGCAAGTATTTCACAATCTTGAGAAAAGAACATACTTGTCTCTTTTGTCTGCATGTCCGGTTGAATTCTAAAATTTTCTCTGTGAATTTTACTGGTGACTGATTTAGGAGATGTTTGGCACTGACCGACACCAACTCTTCTCTGAGCAAATGATGCAGGAAGATCTCTTAATAAAAGTACAGAAAAAAAGTTAATGAATTAAAATTGAAGAATTCCTGTCAGCAGAATTACTAACAGAAAACAAGCATTCAGCATATCAACAAACCATTACCAGAAAGATATTTTAAATTACTTTGAAAAAACTAACAATTAATTTAAAAAATTGGGAACTTTGAGGTAAAGTTTTAACTCATCAAATATAACTTAATTCATTGATATATTCTTTAATCAAAATTTCCTCTCAACTTTCTACATTAAAGTAAAAGCAAAATAATGACATAACTGGCACACATGGAGGGCTCAGAGTTGAAGAAATCAAAGTCAGTGTTTTGTCCATTTTGCACTAATATTGCCATGGTAGTGTAGAAATGTTATATTTTATGCCGCAGGGGTGATTGTGGCTTCATGAAAAAATACCTGAAATTTTAGCATGAAAATTATGTGTAGGGAATGGATATGTATTCATTCATTACGGTGCAGATTCAACTTTTGCATGCAATTTTTAATATGCCTTTTTCATATAAGAAATTGATTTAATTTATTTTGTCTTAGTTCATGAGTTTTCAATAATATTATATAACACACATGAAAAGAAACCATCAAAATTGATAATAAAACAATATTAAAAACATAACATTTTGTATGAATAGCATTAATGAATATATATAAAAATTCTTATGGGACCATTCTTAAGTGAGGTAGTTATTCTTAGTTATGGTATGGCATTTTCTATAAATCATTTGGATAGACTCAGCATAATCCAAAGTAAACAACAAGAATATATGAAAAAAAAAAAATTCCACTAAACCTAAAACTTTTCCCCCTGGTTTTTCATATTTCTTATAAAAAATGTTTCATATTACTACAAAAATAATTACTCATGAAATGATTTTTTTAAGAAAGTGAAAATTAAAATCGAAATAAAAATCGGAGTTTTCCGTAGTATGGATTATAATTTGTGTAGTCCGTAGTAGAAGCCAAAATTGTGTAGAAACTATGGGGAATCCGTAGCAGTTTGAGTCTTTGGAACTCTTAAGTTTAAAAAAATAGATTTATCAGAAAATACTGGAATTCCGGCATTAAGGATGAAGAAAATACCGGATTTCCGGTATAATACCAGAATACAATCACCCCTGATGTCGTTAAAAGTTAAGTTTAAGGTACGGAGTCGCTCATCTCCACTTTGCATCGCCAACTTTTTGTCATCAAGGGCAAGTGGCGATGGGAGAACATTTGTTTTGGGTGAGCAGTGAACATTTTATTGTTCTCTTACGCACGTGTTCTGGGCATATTTTTTAAACTTAAAAAAACATCAGCGGCTTCGCTTTCAGCAGAGCAGGAAACTAGTATCTACGCTTTTTCATTGAATGTTAGGAATCTATTTTTTTTTTTTTTTTAATTCTAAAAACAAGAATTTCCGCAATGTAAACACATTGCTAAACCGTCTTCCACTCCGCGGCTATGAATAGGAGAGGAATGGCTCTGTATGTTTAAACTTAACATTAACCCTTCTGTCAAATAATGATTCAAGTCCATAGCTTAATTTGTATCTACCAGGCAGCAAGAACATATAAAAGTCTGCTGTTATTTCCAATGCATGAGATCTGTTTCCACAGAAATGAATCTCATGAACTTGGTTCAATTTAACTCTGAACACTCCATAATATACTCTCTCTTACACAGAATATTGTTTTAATTTTTAAAAAATCTTTTAGGATATTATGTTTTGCAACAACTTACAGGTGTAAATCCTTGAAGGGTATTCTTTTATCTTTTATTCATACCTTTTTAGTGCTTTATGGATAAATTTAATGAAAAGTTAGGGAAGAAAAATCAGTATCAATTACTTAATTTGCATCACAGTACAAAAACACTTATTGAACACAAGCATTTATATATTTTATTGAATTCAAATATGCCTACTATAGATACCAATGAATGCTACTAAACATCACTCATCCTTTAAATATGCTGATAAATTGAGAAATTTTGTAGAAAACTGTTGATTCTAGAATAACTAAATATGAATTCATCTCTTTGTTAAATAACAATTTCTATGAAAGCCATCACAAAAAAATCCCTTTTAGATAAATAATTTTAAAGTTAAGATAACAATATAAAACATTTTTCAAACACTAATTAAAAAGATCGTCTCGTACTATGTCCTATACTAACGCAAAATAATTTGTTTTTGAGCTTGTAAAGATTATTCAAAATAGTGAATTATATTTAGATCTGTTTGAAATATAAAAGATCTTAAATTCACAGCCACTATTTTCATTAGAACAAAACTGAATAGGACAAAAACATGCAATATAAATTAAGGAAATATGAGTTATAGTATACTAACCCAGAAAAAATATACTTTGATGGTGGTTGAGAAGTTATATTCTTCGTATGCAAATATGTTGAATCATCTGAATCATATCTTGTATCACTGAATACAGTAGAAGGTTGATAGTGTGGAGACTTATTTGAAGTAACTACAGAACTAGTAGAAGGTGCCAGCAAAGGCATTTTCTCTTGCTTTTCCATTTCAGATTTATGTAACAGGCAAGATTCATTGGATGGCAAGTTTCTGCCTAATGAATTTGATAGTTTTGACAGATATACCTTATCATCAATTTGATTCACATCACTATAAGCATTTTTGCTTGCAGTCATTGCTACTTCTGAAGTCACACAAGTATAATGTGATAAGGAAGTATTAGTTCTTTCATTTAAGTTAATCTGTGGTTGTACTGCCCCTTTTTTAGTAACTGCTGAAGATTTAGATGATAATGTGGAAGTAGAAGGAAAATTGCTGTTATCCAAAATTTCAGATGATTTATCCAATTGAGATGTAGATGAATCACCTCTAAGACTTGATCCAAAAGCTTCGCTTGACATATCTCGATTATTTATTTGCTGATCTGAAACTTGAACAAGAGAATCTGTTTGCTGTTTGGCAATGAAAGAAACTGAAGTTTGAGTTGACACATTTTTTATATCTTGCAAATTGGAAGTTGATGAAAAAGGATACCAACGAATATGGGGCTTTACTTCTAAATTTCCATTTGTTGAATGATCTCCCGAGTTGCTAACATGGAAAAGGTTTTGGACAGTGTTTGGGAAATTACTTCCTTTAAGTCTTGATGAATCATGATGAAGTAAAAGAAAAGGTCTGGAAGTAAATGACTGTAGCTGATAATCTATAAGTTCAGGCAATTCTGTAATGTAATTGAAGTCAGAATTAAGGACACTTTCATTGGCCCAATCACCTTCTGCACTATGATGAGAAAACTGTGAAGAATTATTAGTTTGATTTTCATTTGGCAATTCTGAATCCATCTCATAAGATTCAAGATCACCTTCTTGCAAGTTATATAAATCATCAGACTTGTGATTAATTAACTCGCCAGCAGAAGAGGCTACATTTCCACTCAATGGAGACTGACAATTTTTGCAAGAATGAGAGATAGTTCCTGTAGAATTTTGTTTTGGAACTGATTGCGATTCAGAAGGAAAATAATCACCAATGGGCAAAATTCTTTCAGGAAGATGGGATGAATCAGTGGATTCATTTATATTATTAACAGAAACAGTAAAACCTGGAAAATGAGATTGTTTATGTTTTAATTCAGAACATCTAACTGAGCCAACTAGTTCATCAGATTTCGATAACATTTTGGTGGGTGACACAGCTTCCCAGTCAGCAACTGGCAGAGAACTTTTTAATGTTAAATCTGGCCAGCTCAAGTTCTTTTTTTTCTGCATAAAACTAAGGTCAGAAGATGAGCTGGCTTTGCCACCTGCAAATGTATTTTTAAATGAGTTATATATAACAGATTTCTTTGAGTCGCTTCTTGAAAGTGAACCAGGAGAAGAACTTCTTTCAAGCAAATCCTCCATTACCGAAGGCTCATGTACACTAGATGTTTCAGAGCTAAGACCATCCAAACGAGATAACACCATTGAAGCAGGTTCATCTTGACTACTCATTGAAGCAAAACTAGGCAATATTACTTTAGAGGAAGCTGTGTTTGTTCCTGCTTCATTGATGAAGGATATTCCTTCAGGTTCACTTCTAGGAATACTCCTGTATTTTACTTTTGATCTCATATCTGTTACATTGTAGCCTATATCAGCACCATTGTCCCATTCCAATCGTTTACTAGATGCCATGCTTGATGCTGATAATGGTGGGGTATCACGATCAATTTGATCAAGATCACTCAAATTGGAATTTGGAAGAAAGTCTGAAAACTGATATTCTTTATCTGACTCCTGGGATGTTTTATCATGGTCAGTGATTTCAATCCTCCAATCTCTAGTACTCACATTGATATCTTTATTATAAATATTTGCAGATCTGGAGGTATTTTTAATATTCTCCTTAATTCTTACACTTGAATTAAGTGCCTTTGGAGATTTTTCAAATGAAGCTGATTGGGGAGAATTTGCATTACGGAAATCATTTTGATTTTCTATAGGCAATGCAATCGGATTCTTGGAAGATTTTGAATATGATTCAGCAACAATTGTTATCTCTGACCAACTGCGTTCAGCCTCTTTGTCAGAAGACTCTCTAGAATACAAATCTGCAGCATTTAGTGATGAATCAGGGTTCAAATTTCCAATACCTTGCTTTGAATTTCGTTCAGTAACAGACAATTTTCTAGATGATTCCAAAACTGACTTATGAAAGGGAACATTAAATTTCTTTTTGTTGGTGCTGGAAATATTTCTAACATCTTGTAATGAATTGGAGAAATCATTATAGGATAGAGGATCTTCAACTGTCGGTATTGGTGTAGAAGTTTTTTTAAGAAACAGTAAAGCATCATCCATACCATAATTAGACACTTTATTAATTGAAGTTCTTGGGTGATTTAAACATTTATCATCTTCGAATTCAGATCTGTTCCGAGATTTCTCTTCAGTTAGTAAAGGAAAACATTTTGAAGCTTTGTTTGCATTTCCCCCTGAATTTGTCAATGTTCTCACTTCTATTTGATGCGTGAATGAACCAAAATCATGAGTTTTACAATCATTTGGAGAATTTTCAGAAAAACTTCCACCTAGATTTAATTTTGAATCATTACAATGGCATTTTAATTCATTTGAAATTTGACATTCTGGAATAATTTTGCTTGAACTAAAATTAATATCTGAGGACACTGTTGATTTTCTAACTTGAAATTTCTTTCTCAAAGTTGAATGTGAACTGTAACTACTGTCATGTATTTGATGGTTATTGGATAAATCATCATTCGGTAAATCATCATCCCAGCTTTTCAACAAAGATCTAACTTTTAAAGTCAATTCATCAATAAAATTGTCTTCAGAGGAAGAATCTGTTAAATTACTAAGCCTGTCAACATTAGAAACAACATTAGGCATATTTCTATTACTGTTATCTAACTCTCCGCCCATTGGCTCACATCTGCGATTCATATAAAAATTAGTGTTAGCTTCTTGAGACATGGTTTCTAAAAATGCATGAATAAAATGCTAACTATCTATATAAAGCAGAAAAGCAATGGTTCTATAAGCACCTGGATTAATCAAAGCATTTTAAAACAGTTTTAAATTAATTTGTATTTGTTCTTCTTTACTCCTTAGACGAAATGCTTATTTTCATCATCCACCTAAATGAAAAAAAGAAGGTAAAACTAAGAACAAAATATTAATAATATTCCCATAACAGATATACAATAAAAGAGCATTAAACTACTTTTTTTGCTACAGATCCTTCTTGTAATGACCTGCAAATAGCTTTTACAATAAGGCTTTGAACTGGGTTAATGTGATGCTAAAACTCTGCTTTCTCAATTCTGACAAAATTATTAAATCAGGCAATAATTAAAATCTAGAGAACTTGCAAATGACAAGCTAAATCTATGAAACATACACCAAGCTACTGCTGCCTAACGTTGGATTTGACTGTTGCCCTTTTATAGTTGACTGGCAGATGGAAATAAGGAAACAAAGACCAAAAATAAGATTTTACTTGTTCCTATGTTATGTGAAGTTCCACCTCATGACTACAAGAAAAGAAAAATCCAGTTCTGAGTTGAGAACCAGTGGGAGTGATCTTCCCGAAACTTTCTCGATTATACAGACCGACAGACAGTCAACCCGTCGACGGATTTGGCCCAAAATTTTATACGGACCTACATTCATGATGATAAAACTGTGTATTAAATTTTATCCATCTAGCTATTCAAGTTTTTGAGTTATAGTGTTCACATGACTTCGGACATACAGACTTCCTATTGATGGATTTTGTCCAAAATTTTATAGAAACCTACAAATTATATTTAAAGACCACATACCAAATTCCATCCCCGTAGCTCTAATAGTTTTCGAGTTATCGTGTTCACAGACACACATAATTCTAAAATTGTGTTTTTTGGACTCAGGGAGATCCAAAACGTGGAGATTCGTCAAAATCTCGAGTTCGAATTTTTTGATGATTACAATACTTTCTCTTTGTATACTTCGTATACGAGAAAGTAAAAAAAGGGTTGTCATCATTGTCACTCAGGCAGAAGTCACTTTCTGCCTGAACGTTGATGATATATATAAGGTAGATGCTCCAGTTTTGACCACGTTGGATCTGTTTTTCCAATACTTAACTAGTAATTTCAAATTAACTAATAAGAAACATTCCAATACTTTAAACAATTTTTATTTTACTATTTTCAATCTGATTGGTTCATTTTTCTCAAACAGGTGACTTGTAAAAAAATCAAATGCATGATCATGTATTGTATACTCACAATTGTTAAAAGTTTTTTGTTAAGGAACAAGTACTTGCAGTTTTTCATCATCAAGCTATCAGAATTAAACGTTTAATCTAAAACTGATTACCCTACAGGTTTATGAGGTAAACGGTAATTTCCCTTTGCCGGGCACAAGCGAAAAATCACCAAATAATGTAGAATTCCACCAAATTTCTTACAACCATTCTCTGTTGTCATTCGCTTCGCGACTTTTCTCGCGTTTGGTTCACAATTGGCGACATTTGCGCCCGGCTAATGGAAAAGTACCAGGTAAACTTTCTTTTTATTCTGATTTCATATCAAAATTAATTATTTTTAAGAACAAATGGGTGGTGGTCAAAACTGGTAAGTTAATTTTACTATATGTGCCAGTTTTGGCCATGCAGGTGGCCAAAAGTGGAACACTACATGTTCCAGTTTTCACCACATAACTTCATTATTGTGTTTTTAGCCATTACATAAATTTAAGAATATCTGGATAAAATAAAATCAACTAATTTAGCTTTGTTTCTAAAATGAAAATTAGCTGATATAACTTTGTTTCTGAAATAAAAGTAACTGATTTAGTTTTGTTTGTTTTCATTTTACATAGCAATGGCTCCAATTAAAAATAAGAAGGCAGGTAGCATTTCCATAAAAAAAATTTGCTACTCACCATCTAAAGTTGCTAATGCAGTTAAGGCCATTCAAAATAGAATGTCAAAAACATCTCCCTTTTGAATGTTTACTTCACATTTATAGTCGAAAATTTCAACTTGAGAAACCTGACTCGAGTGATGAGGAATATTCTTTTATATGCATGGATTGATCTAATTTAAAAAAATGATTCTGATGTGAATTGGGTTAATGTTGCAATTAAAAATTATAAAAATACATATTTGTAGATATTGTTAGTGAGTATAATTCTTGATTTGTAAGATTTTTTTAAAAAAACTATGCTTTTGCAATGTAAGTTTATTTCTCTCCCCTATTTTTTTTCATATTTTATCAAAAAAAAAAAAAAATTATGCGAGTATATATAGTTTGTATTTTACCAAGCAAATTAAATTATAGTTTGTATTTTATCAAACAAATTAAATTATTGTTTTCTGCATTCCTGTTTTTTTTAAAAAAAGAAATCTGCAGCTAAAATAAGCTTATGTAAATTTTATCACATATCTTTATAAATTCATCAAAAAAATCACATTTAAAATAACAGAAAATAATGTACTAAAATATATATTGCATAAAAATGATTTATTTTTTACTTAAAATTCATTAAAATGTCTGTTAAAAATATAATATTAGTGTGGTCAACACTGGTGCAAATTGGGTTAATTTATTTAAAAATTTGTAACTCTAAATCTAAAATATTCTTCAGAAAAATTTTATAACTAGCAGAAACCCAATACAATTTGCTAAAGAATAGTATAAGTATGATTTAATATACTTTAAACAATCATCCACTGTGAAATTTCCATTTCAAATTTTCTCTTAAGGTGGCCAAAACTGGAGCATCTACCCTATAATAGCGTTGGAACTTGTACTTGGATGATTAGAACAAAAATGTTAGATATTTTAATACAATTTCTGAGACAAATGGCAAAGTTTTGCTTTAAGATATTTGTCCTTTTCTAAAATACAATTAGCGTTTTTTAAATAAATATTTTGGGATGAAAAATTCTTCCAAATGTATAAACTATCATAGTAGTGATTATTTTACTTCAGTTAAAAAATATGTTATTGCCTTTAAAATATAATGCAAATAAATGTAACAAGATACAGCAAAACATTTAATTCTCTAGCTTGGATCAGAGATATGCTAAATCCAAAAAAGTTTAATGAAAAATAGAATATACAATACACACCATATAATTTTGCTTACAATACCAATGAAAACGTTATGCTGCCATATAATCTGCTGAACTATTAGGAACTCAATAAAATATGGACACATTAAATAGAGAATCTTTTTAAGAAAATGTTCTTACAAAAATGCACTAATATCCTTCTATAAGACATGTGAAATTTAGGCTGTAACATAAAAACCAATAATGTAACAAGACACAGCAAAACATTACTTCTCTAGCTTGGATTAGAGATATGGTAAGTCGAAAAAAGTTTAATAAAAAACAGCATATACCATACACACCATATAATTTTGCTTACAATGCTAACGAAATCGTTATGCTGCCATATATTTTGCTGAACTATTAGGAATTCTCAATACAATATGTCACATTATAGTGAATTTAGAAAAAATGTACTTACGAAATATGCACTAATATTATAAATTATAACATAATTTACGTAGAAATATTAAAAAGCAAAACAAGCTAAATACTCGCAAAACTGACAAGATTGTAAATAAACAAACGTAACAGAATTTAAAAATCAAAGTCACAGTTATGGTTAATAAGAAGATAAATCTGAAATATTGAGCTACTGTCCCACTTTTGCTAAGAATGGGATTGTTTATTTCGCGTGCACAGAACTTCCAAATCCAAAATCTTTTGCGGAGGGAATGTATCTAGTGTGAAGGTATGAGAAGAGTGATGTGTGATTTGTGTTAGAAGGTTTTGGGATCAAGGTAGGGTGCTATCGTTTGAAGGTTTCTGCTTCTGCACTTTGTTTCCTGTTTTTGTTCTTCCGTTGGGTTTTCATATTTAATGAAACAATTGTTGGGGGTGTTCCCCGAGTTGGCTCTTAGGGGTCTATTCTGGTAGCCCCGGTTGGGTTGGGAGACGTCACTTTTCCCCACAACCGGGGGTACCAGAATAGACCCGTTAGTGTATTTGAATTCAGGCTGGTACAGTTGACTGCTTCTGTTGTCGCTGGTTTGCTGCCTTGCTGGTTTTTCTTTTTTTTTTTGCTCAGTACCAGGTTGGTGCTTTTCTTTCTCGCATTGTATTTTGTTTTGTTTTCGTGTCTCATGGTCCTCTTGACCAAGTGGCATGACGAAGAGCTCTTGAAGAGTCTTCCTCTGGGTGTAATTCTAAAGACCGAAGAATTAGTTATTTATTCCTTAACAATTTGTCAGTTATTCAAAAAGCTACAACTGCTCTTGAAAGAGGTTGTGGCTCTCTTAAACTTTGTATTGAAAGTACTGCTGGCCCTTCTCTATGGGTTAAACCTAGTGCAATAAATACTACTTTCGGGTCTCTTACACATAAAGATGATGATTTTTTTCGTTAACAAAAATTAAAAACTTATCCTTGTCACCAACCATATTAGCTCTATAGAAAATATGGTTGAGTATGTGAATAGTACGCCTAACGCCATAGTTAAGACTTATTGACTCTAATATCGTAACGAAATACATTATTCGTGATGTGGAAACTGACTTTATATTAGAAGATATAGCCAAAGAAATTGCATCCCAGGATATTATAGTCTCGAAAATCGTAAGATTTAAAAAGAAAGGAACTTCGGATCCTATTCCAATAATCTTAATCGATCGAAACAAACAGTTCCGAAATAAAAATAGGTCGGGTGATTTATCGGGTCACCAGATTCATTGAGAACCCGAAAGTGTGTTTCAAGTGCACCAAGTTTGGCCACACTCAGTTTAGATGTGATCAAGACAAAAGGTGTAGTAAATGCGAGGGTACTCACAAGGATTAATGTACTGTTCCCATAAAATGTTTTCGTTGTAACGAGCCACATGATGCGTTAGATAAAAACTGTACAATTTTTATTCGCGAAAAGGAAATTATCAATTTAGTACGAAATAACGATATCTCATTTACCGAGGCGAGGAAGCGAGTCGCCACAGAGCAATCGTTTGCAGCAGTTGCCGGGTGTAACTCAACATCCATATTAGTGGTGTCATCAGGAGTCCAAGCCTAGTTGTCGGAACTTCTTTTGGTAATAAAAAGTCTGCAGGACCAAGTACCCATTTTGGCTCCTCAAGTTTTCCAGATTTCAAATCTCCGAGAGGTTAATATAAAATTTTAGACAGGTGTATTCAAATTCAAGAACATTTCGATCACCAGATAGTGGAGAACAAAAATCTCCAAACATTAATTGACTTTCAAAACAAGACTATTGAATAGCTGACAAACATATTAGCTGTTAGTCAATCCAATTACGGATTAAGGGGTTCTGAAAGTCCCTATCCGGTTTGTTCCATCAGTCACTGGACGAACTCAACAATTACATTTCTGCAATCCCAGTGGACACTGGTCCTGGGAAAGTTTTATTTGATTTTGTTGTGGTTTGTTTTTTCTTTGTGTTTTTTAAAATTTTTTATATACAATTTATTCAATGGAACGTCCGGGGAGTTCGAAGCAAGTTGTATTGGCTTCAAAACCCCCCCTTTTCTGCAGCGTATTTTTGGGGGTTACAGGAGTCTATGTTGAATGACTCCGTTCCTTTTTCCCTTAAAGATAAAAAAAATATTTCGTGCTAACAGACCCGGTTCTTCCCGAGGTGGGTTAATCACTGCTGTTGATACTAACATCCCAGCTTTACTGGTTCCACTTCCTCTCCCTCCATCGGAAGTGGAGGTTTTAATTGTCAAAATATGGGTTATTCCAAATTCAAGTTCACCTCTCACTGTGGTTAATCTTTATTCTCCCAGAGGTAAATTTGATCCCCATTGGTTAGACTCTGTGATTTCTCATCTTACTCTCCCGTTTTTTATTTTAGGGGACTTTAATGTGCATCATCCTGCACTTCTAAGTCTGTTTTTCTCTTCTGATGCATCTAAGGTGTTGGACTGGATAAGTGTTAATAATATGTGCCTTCTCAATATGTCCCAATTTACCAGGTTCCAGTCAGGGCATGCTCCTTCGCTGCTTGACCTGTCTATTTGTTCAGCGGATATCTATAACAGTATCGGCTTAGAAATTTCTCACGATACTTATGATAGTGACCATTGCCCAATTCTTATATCTATAAAAAATTTTGGGGTTCGAACGACTAAAACTCGAAAGTATATAAATTGGAACCGTTTTCCAAAAAATATTAATGATAATCTCAGTAATTCTGGCCAAAATTTGTCGATTGAAATGCTCTCGCTTCAGTTTCAGACGAACACTGCTGCTTCTTCTTCCAGCTATACTATTTCGGCACAAAATTATTCGCCGTGGTGGGACACAAGATGTAGCTTCCTTAAGGGTTTAAAAAGAAAGGTTTTGAGGAAAGCCAAGACTCATTGCTAATTTGTCTCATTATAAGAAAATAGCAGCTCGTTTACGTAAATATATAAAATACTGTACACGCTCCTATTGGGAGAGGACTTGTGCAGAGGTAGCTAAATCTCATCAGGCATTTAGGATCATTAAAGCGATGCTGGATAAAGACGTGTCCCCTTGTCATTCTCATCTTATCCTATCTTCCGGCATGGTTCTTTCTTCCCCGACTACTCAGGCAAATGCAATTGCGACTAATCTAATTAAAAACGCACCCGCTGAGAGAATCCCTTTAGATTTTTCAGAGAACTATCTCGAATCTCCAGCAGTTCAGAGGCTACACCAACCATTCTCAATGAAGGAATTTAAAGACGCGCTGTCCAAGACATCCAATCGATCTCCTGGACCGGATAAGATTACAAAAAATGATCACATCCTCATCGGATGCTAATTTGTATAAAGTTCTTGGTTTGTTTAATGACCTGTGGTATTCCTCCTCAATCCCAGTAGATTGGAGACTAGCAAAGATTATCCCGATTCTAAAACCCGGTAAAAAGCCAGAAGATGCCTCTTCGTACCGTTCCATTGCATTAACGTCGGTACTTTGTAAACTATTTGAACGTATAATTCTCGCACGTCTACTGAAATTTTATATGCGTATTAATTTTTCTCCTTTCCAAGCAGGTTTTCTCCCATACAAGGGATGTGACAGTCTTTCGACGGTGTTGCTTAACATGATCTTTACAGCCAGAGCTCGCAGAAATCTGGTTTACGGTATTTCTTTCCATATCCAGGCAGCTTACGATAACGTATGGCATGATGGTTTGTTGTTCAAATTGTTACAATCGGGTATCAGGGATAGGATCGCTTTGTGGTTTTATCACTTCCTTCGGGACAGAAAAGCATTTGTGTCTTGGAGAGGGATGTCTTCAGCCTTTTTCAGACATGGCAAAGGTGTCCCCCAGGGAAGTAATAAATATGATTTTTAAACCTTAATAAAAAATATTATTTTGCAAAAACTGTGTCATTATTTTTAATATGTAACAAATTATCACGCAAACAATTCTAAAAGAAAAAAAATATTTTATTATCATCTCGATTACAAAACATTCAAAGGGAAATCCAAGATATTGGTACATAATCATTTCATGCTTTAAGCATTTATTTTTTATAAAGATAGATGGAAAGTTCATTTCTCCTAATTCTTTGTGGAATATATCGTGTCCTTCAGGGTAAGCTTTTCTGCTTCTAATCAAGTACTCTATTAAATCCACAATGTTGGAGTTGCGAATAACCTTCCCTTGAACCACTAATTATTTCTCGGGTGTCCAAAATATATTCGAATGAGGCTGTCTGATAAAATCAATAATACTTTTCATGACTTTGATGGATTGAGCAGGAACTAATTTCACTATGGCTTCCTCAACGGGATCAATTTTTTTCTTCACTGTTTCCGAAGATGTAGACTTGTCGGGTGTGTGGGGGGGATCTCTTCTTGTTCCATGTTTTTATCGAGGGGAAACGGGAAGTTGACATACTTTTGAAGAGCTTGTAAATACAAAGTGGCTTTTTCAGAAAATTCTAAATTCTTTTTCTTGAGTCTATCATGCATCTGCCAATCTAACTCAGATAATTTCTCTTCTACAAACTGTTTCAATCTTTCTTCAGGAACAAGTAAATATTTTTTAACGTGATCCATCAATAAGCGACGTTAGGACAGACAAAGCAGCTGATATGAGAAAACCTTCTCCCTTTTGCGTCAATAATTCCCTTTTCTTATATAGAGGTAAAGATTTGGTTCCTAACTTTCGCACTACTTTCTTATAGGGCAACAAACGAGATTTTAGAGATTTGGATAATGGTACATTTCCTTTTAAAACGTTAGTGGCGCATTCACACATTGCTCTTAAGACAGAATTGGGGCACTTTCGAAGTATGGTAACTTTCGATTTGTTCTTAGCCAAGAGCTTTAAATGCTGAACTTGTTGTTTGGCTGACATTGTAAAGTCAAATGAGGATGTTGTAAAGAGTACAAGCTTTTCATATAGTCGGTATAGGCGCGACTTTTACTAAAGCACAGTGCTCAAAGTTGCGAGGATGCCAGAAATAGGTGAAAGGATAGTGAGGTAAATTCTTCACTTTAGGGCACTGCAATTCTTCTAAATTGTGTACAATTCGTCCTGTTAATTTTCCAAGGAATTTCTTTTTCTCTAGGCCTTTCACAAAGATGCTGTCATGGATTTTCAGTAAGTGAGAAACTATTTGGTAACGTTTATCATAAGAAACATTTCCAAAGCCCCACGACATTTTATGCATTATTTCTGACGAGCCATGCAAATGTAATCCTTTGATGTTTATTCAGTTGATTCCATTCCACAGGCGGGAGAAATACCCAGTGACCCAAACAGCCATTTTCCAAGCCATTAAAAGCCAATTCTTTAATGGTGAACATGCCATTTTCTATTTGAAACCCTTCGAAATCTACAACTGCTTGCATGATGCTAGAAATGATCAGAGAAGAAGATACACAGCATTTTTATCTTCTTGAAATATGCAACTGCTCAAGCGCAATGCTTCTGGAGATCTGCTTCTCTTCCCTCGAAGATCCATAAACAAGTACCCGTAAGGGATGGCTGTTGCATCACCAAAACTTCCCAGAAAAAACTTTATTTGATGTGGAAAAATTTGACGAGCTAAGCAAGCAATTTGCAACTTATCCCTCACATTTTTAAAGCAGCAAATGTAAGAAGTATTTAAAGATATATTTCGCATTTCTTTACCTTTGTGAAACATAGTTTGGACTATAAAGATAACTGAAATATTTTTATGATGACTTCCTTTGGCAAACAAATTGGAAAGTTTCTTATTATCTCCTGGTTCGTTCATTAAATCATAAATAATGATTACAGAATCGGAGATTTGATGAAGATCTGTAGGCAGACCCTACTGAAATTCTACGTCGGGTATTACTTCGAAAATCTTTTGATAAATCCCATAACACCAGATGATTCTCGAAGGAAAAGGTTTAATTAATTTTGTATCAAGGATAGTTTTACAAAACGAGTGTTACCTGAATAGCTTGGGCCAGACACTAAAAGACGGAAAGAATGAACTAAATGGGGTACTCCATTTTTAAAAATGAATCATTTCATGAAACGTATCGACTTAAATACAATTTTTTAAACATGTTAAATTATTTTATTTAATTTCAAGAGAGAAAATATATAAATACACAAATTGCGAGTATAAAAACAATAAAACAAGACAATATGATTCTAAAATTTTTTTATTTACACACACATGGCTGTACATACATGAAAATACACATTACATCATAGAAATTTGGTGACATATTTACAAACATTTTTCACAACACATATCTCTGTAACATGATATTCACCTCATACAAACAATGTTTTTTTCGAGTTTTAAAAAATAGTAACTATCTTGAAATTTTGTAATGTCCGTATGCTAATGTTTGGATACCATCCTTTAAAATATATCTTTCAGAATCGAAAATACATAATGTAGATTTTGGAAAAAATATGGTTTGCACTTTATGGTTCGTAGATGCTATTCTTTGAGCTTCAACAGACAGTTTTTATAATCATTATGCCTAAGTTGCCTTAGAATGATACAAGTGGGAACGCCTTTTGCAGTTTTCTTTTCATTGTTCTCGTAGATTAAGCTGTACATTTTTGGTTTCAAGCCAATAAACTCTTTTATTTTGAGTGCTAAAGAGTGGGTGATTTGGAGGATAATAAGAGGTATCAAAATAAATTAAATTTTTGGCCATATCCTGAGTTTCTATTTCATAACACAAAGAATCTGTGTCAGTAAATAAAAGAGTTGCTTTATTACCATACGCTTTTTTAATGAAATTATAGTGAAAGTCGTACATAAGTGTTTTTGAAATATCCAAAACAGAAAATCCTACATAAATGGAGCGATTTAAAAGTAGTAAATTTTTTTTCCTTTCTACGGATACTAGATTTGATGTAATAATTTTGAAAGCATGGAATGAAGGGGAGGCAACGAGCTTCTCTGCTCTTTTTATATCTTGCACTAATTCAATATTTATGCGATTTCTTAAATTCTCCATTGTTTTCCGAAATACTGCGTTATTGAGTAGCTTAAAAATATCTTTTTCGAAAGCCTTCTTGGCTTGTTTCCTTTGTTTTGTATTAAATTGTATATACTTTTTCAGCCAATGACTTTGTTGAAATTTTAAAATTCTATATACTTTAGTAAATTTTTAGACCTAGCGAAACACATTGTTTTAGATTCCTATAATGCACAACATATCTTTTTTCGGTAGTAAATTTGGGGCTACTTTTTTACTATTTGTTAGTTTTAAATTTAGCTTTTTTACTAATTCCCTGTAGTAGGGCGAAAGTATAGTTTGTGTAATTTCTAAAGATTCGGCTGCAAGTGGATAATCGTTGTGCATGTCATGTAATGCTGATGGGTTCTCAAGATCTACTTCTAATATATATACCTTTCTTCGAAATCATCTGGGATATCCATTATTTGTTGGGGCAATGCCTAAATCCATTGAAAACCATGAGTAGGTAATGGTTGAGAATAGCCCATCCATATAAATTGTTAGTATCTAAATACAAAATATATTTTGAAGGCTTTGCTTCGTCGTAATGCTGCAGATATATGTTGTTTGCCTCACTGTATCGATGAGAGATCATCGCGATGCCTCCTCTTATTCCACGCTCTATAAATAAATGCATGTCGAGATCTGAAAATAATTATAATTTTATTCCCGACATGCGGAAACTTGCCTGCCATGCTAAACCAGGGGCAGTATAAAAATGGCAGGGGTTAGCCGATGAAAACTCAAAGAAAGACGGCGAAAATTTTCAAATACATCTGCTAACAAAACAACGTCACTCGAAACATACAGATCATGATATTCAACCAAGTTTTTTTATATTAAATGCTTCCCAGACCTTCTTTGCATGAGCATAGTCCTCGGCTTTCACAGGCGTATTGTTTAAATTACTGAAGAATGCTGATGGAGGAGGTAAATTTTCCTCAGCAAATTTCTCAAAGCTGTCCACATATTCATATGGATAGCATAAATACCCTTTGCGAACCATGATCTCTGAGCGTTCGCCAAAGTTTACTTTTGATACTTGGAGTTGATTTTCGTTCAAGTTTGAAACTAGTTTTTCACATGGTATGAAACTAAAAATCGTAGGCAATCTATGGAGAAGGACACAAACTGTTCGCTGTTATTGGGTTTGCATTGAATTTTTTCATGTTTTAGGTTACCTAAACCCTGCATGGTGAGATAAGAATCGCATCCCTTTAAATTATGCATAATGACTGGAATATATTTAGCAGATTTAAATTTTAAATTGCATGTTTTATGGCTACAGCCACGATAATTGCCCAGAATATGATCGTGATCTCTCACTCTATCATTTTGGAGTGGTTTCTCACAAATATGACAATTTACAGCATTTTCAAAATCTTCCTGGACCTTTGAAGTAAAAGTCATCAGTTATATTAGTCCAGTAAAATGGTACATTTTGGTATGCAAAAGGTCGGGTAGTTTTGATTTTTGGATATGTTGTTGGTGTTGGGCGCGTGTCGTAAAATCCAAGTTTTCGACCTCGTCGCGTCAAGGCGCGCCACTTGAACAAAACATCAAAATTTTGGATTTTTTTCTAAATTTTTTCACAATATCTCCAGAACGGTTGGTTTTACAGAAAATATTATCCTTCACAAATTTAAAATAGAGTAAATTTGTCACAGTTTGAGCCCAAAATCAGCTCTGTAACTTAAATAGTGACCGAGACACAGGCTTCCAAAAAATCACGATTTTCTCAAAAATTTATGAAAATTATTATTTTTCGTCAATTTTTGTTGAATATGTCCTAAACTAATATAAGGTGTTTAGAGCAAACGTCATATGGACCAATTTTAAAGGCGAGTAAATTTGCTATAAATAAAGCACTGTAGGATGTTTCTACGACTTATATTTCAAGATATGCAGTTGTTCAACGAAAGAACGGTTTAGAAATTTTTGACATCATAAAACAATTAAATAGTCTCAAAAAATATGTACTAAGTTTATATAACAAAAGTTAAAACTTGGACAGTAGTTCTTAGGCATAAACCATGTAATATGTGTTATTTAAAGTTTTTGCCTTTTTGACGAGCCAGGACGGAAATCTCCAAGCTCTGTCTGCTTCTCCTTATCCTCTTCATCCAGCTGAAGATATAAATCTTCGTATATAAAGTTATTTATTGACGATGGCGTGTTGTCTTCATCTTCAATGCTGTCCTCAAGTCGATTGATGTCTGACACGTTCTCGCAAGCTTCTCCCAGAGAACAAGTGCACAGGGAAGAACATATAAGACCTGCTATCGGGCAACCACAAGCATTCTTGCACCCTTTCTTGCAGTTGCAAGATATAATTTTCAAGAGGGATTCAGGAGCTGCATCCCTTTCCATTTTGCGTGGGGAGAGGCCGAATCGGGTAGGTACCCAGCCCCACTAAAGAAGATTTTTCTCATGTCCTAACCATTTCTGTTTCTGAAGGTACAGTCTACAGAAGGTCTGATTCTACAAGTAATTTTTTGAGTAATCGTCATTTTGTTTTTTCCTTAATTAATGATAACCAGTGTAGAATGAACCAAACATTTAAAGGCGTTTTTGAAATTAAAGTACGTTTTATACGCTGCAAGATAGTATAGCTTGAGTTTATCTATCTGTAATGTTTTGACACTTACAGTCGGTTTAGTCAAAACTAACGAGGCCAAGAGTTCGCAGGAACTCTTCACTGTGTACTCTTAGCCTCCATAAGCTTATGTTAACTTTTATTTCATTCTTTTCTTTTAAAAGGAATAAAAAATTCTGTTGGATTCTGCGAAAGTCTGGGATATCGTAAGCTAAGCCAAACAAAAATACCTAAGCAACATCGAGAGGGGGTCTACATTCGAAAAAAGAAATGATTTGTGTGTGGCGAGACTACAAAAGTACTTTTTATTATGAATTGTTGCCACCAAATCAGACAATAAATTCGGAAAAATACTGTTCCCAAATGGCAGTTTTAAAAACAGAAATCGAAGAAAAGCGGGCCCGAACTAACCAGTTGTCGAGAAGTCCGCGTTCAGATCTTTGGATATGCGGTATTGTTTTTTCTCGCTCCCGAAAATGATGTCTATTTTTGTGTATTCTCAAGACTTTTAAAGTGTTTTCAACTTGATTTTCATTCCGGAAGTCTGTCTGCTGGACTTTGAAGTGTTGTTGTGAAACGCCCACTTAGTTGCCGCCATGTTGGCTGCCATCTTTTGACTTTTTTGTTTTTGCGCATAAGCATGGAGAACGTTTTCTGACAAATTGAACTTATTAAATTCTGAACTGGTTTTTTTTTTTTTTTTTTTATAATTATTTAGTTTCGTACCAGGATCCGGAATCATTTCAGTTACCTTGATTGGCATGAACTTTGCTTTCAAGTTTGTAAATATGGCCTCCATTGACTGAATCTTCTTTTGTGGAAAAATACCGTTATTTTTCCTTGAAACCTTTTCTGTGGTTTTAATTGAAGTTAATTAACTCATTTGTAACGTTGGCAACAACTTTATTGGACTAATTAGCCTCTATCTGATAATTGGATTTAGTCCCGACCAGCCTGCGAACATCGTCGACGACATTGATGTATCTTGAATCATAAATTTGGTTGTTTTCCATTATGTCGACTCATGAGCGGACAGCTTCCGTGTTCTCGCAGGATGCTGATGGAGAGCCTCCACCATCTCTAGGGGCTGATGGAATGATTGACAAGGCTCTTGATGTCCAAAGGGAGTGGACTAACTTAATCACCTCGTGGAGACTGGCCCCAAAAAAGGAAGAGGAAGCTGCGAACATTGTTCAGAAGATGATGAAGCTCTTTTTTGAGCAACAGGTCATGATGATGCACTTGATGGGACGCCTGGCGGAGAGGGAGGATGGCCGGGATAAATATTACTCTACTGCTGTCAAAACCGCTCCTGAGAGAGCTGGATCAAGAGAAAGATTTAAGCAATAACCTAAACGCCAATTTGCTGTATTAGTCAACCAAAAGAAAGACCAGTCGTCGAAAATCAATAAAAAAAGGCATTCAGGCAAAAGTCTTTATATCAAAGATCGAGGTAAAAATTAAGGGTGTCAAAAAGATAAAAAAGGGTGGTATTGCCATTAATACAGATCTAGAAGAAGATATCGAGAAATTAATTGAGGTGTTTAAAAAGATCGATGAAATCGTGAATAACTATGAAATTATAAAACCACTGCCTAGAAAACCCAGAATTGTTATTTATGGCGTTGACAATGACTTAACAAAGGAGGAAATTCAGGAAAATCTCGTTAGCCAGAATAATATGACTTCTGAAGGATTTGCGGTATTATTTTCTTTTCAAGGTAAACAAGGGAAAAATTGGATTATCCAATTACATCCTGATGTCTATCAGCGAATCACGGACAGAGACAGACTTAACATTGGTTGGACTAGACTAAAGTTGAGGGAATATCTACGTGTTATGCAGTGTTATAAGTGTTTCAGATATATTCATATATGAGAGAGATGTAGAAACGACGAATCTTGTGTTCTCTGTGGCGAGGGACACAGGTAAACTAACTGTGAAAAGGATATGAAATGTAGAAATTGTAGTTTTCATAATTCTATTTTTGCCACAAAATTTAAAACTGACCACTTAGCTAATGATACCAATTGTAAAATAAGGAGTGAAGAAATTGAGTTTATAAGATCACAAATTGATTATGGTCAATAAGTCCACTTTTTTAAAATTTAAAGGTAACATTAATTATATTAATATTACCTTATATTAATCTTAACCACGCTAAGGGTGCCAGTGATATTCTTGCTCGTGACAAGCTTAATGTTGAAGTTGACTTTGCCTCATTGAATGATCCATACACCTTCGAGTTCAAGGTAATTGGTTTTCCTCTCTCTTTTAGAAAGTACTTTTCTGATTTTCAACCTAAGGCAGGTTTTGTTATTAATAACCATGATTTCAATGTTTTTACTTTGGAGCTTTCGAGATTTTTTGTAGCATTAGATGTACAAGTGGGAAGTAAAACTTTTATTCTGATTTCTATTTATTGTCCTCCTTCTGGGAACTTGGAGGATCAATTGTTATGCTTGAGAAGTTTTTTAATTAAGTTTCCTAGTAGAATGATTTTAATATTTGGTGATTTTAATGCGAAGTCCAGCATTTGGCGCCCTAGAGATACTGACAAAAGGGGAGAAATCCTTCTTGATCTAATTATTGATAACGACCTTTTAATTGTTAACGATTCAAAAAGTTTGCCGTCTTATTCTTGTCCTAGTAAAGGCCAAAGCTGGATTGATTTATTTCTTCTCAGGAATGTTTCATGTGATATTATTTCATGGAGGATTGATGATCGTATAAATTTTAGTGATCATAATTTTATGGATTTCGAATTTCAATTTGGTTTTCGCAAAGATAGAAATACATCTCTTGCATTATATGAGGTTATAAATACTATAACTACAAACAAAAATAATAATCTTTTAACAGCTATGATCTCCTTGGATATTTCCAATACTTTTAATTCTGTTAGATGGAGTGACATTATTCGTATTTTATTTGAGGAAGAGGTGCTTGAGTATTTAATCAAAATGATCAGAGATTTTTTGTCCGATAGGTTTATTGTTGATGAGGAAAACTGTTTTGAATTTGAGTATAATGTTGGTGTTCCACAGGGCTCTTGCCTTGTCCCAATACTGTTTTCATTGATCGCAGACAGACTTCTGAGGGATCTAAATACAGATGATAAAA
>BGPR01002003.1:0-28410 GCA_013235015.1 Araneus ventricosus
TAAACTGTTTGTCTTTGTACTTAATCTTATTTTTCTTACATTTTATTACCTTACGTTTTATTTATTTACTTATTTATTCTGAAAATATAATGCTTCTGATTTTAATTCAATGTAAAATAGTTTAATTCCTTTTAAACTATTGATAGCTTAAGCTACCTCTTTCATTGTTTACTGTAAAATAAATAAATAAATGAAAAGTTGTTCAAGAGTCAAAGCTTAAAACCAAAATGAAGGATGGCGACCATCTAGTCGAACCATTAAGATTCCTCTCAAAATCGAGGGAAAATAAAATATTTACGCTTTTTTTATTTTCTTAAATAAAGTATCATTACTTGTTTTAGAAATTTATTACTGCGATATTGATTTGCTAAACACTATAACATGACAAAGAATCAGCATATTGTGTCCTTTATACAAATATATACCCACATTTATTTGTAGTCCGTAATGTCACAAGATTTTAATTTTGATTTAAGAGTGTAAAATCTTTTTTTCCACAAATCTGTATTTGTTCTACTTATGCATATCTCTCTTATTTTTCAAAACTGTATTAGATCAAATTTTATATATGGGAGATCTTACCTCCTTTCCCTTCACCGAAAGTATGGTCAAAAGATGGTCCAGTTCCGGCATGACCTGATGGGGTGGCGAACTGATTCCGCTTCCAGTCGAAATCATGGGTCGGATCATGCGACCAGCCACAAAGATCAGGATCTTCGAAATCGCACGATGTCTGAGGATCTGATGTGGAAACTACAACAGATACAAAGAGGTTATTTTTCCAATGCAGAGACATTAATTTATTTAATTATTGAAAATGTAAAAAAAAAATGTTTCATGCAGAACGGTAGCCTATACCGCCCTCCTAAGCTTAAAAGACGTTGTGATGTATTTCAGCACAGCATGAAGAATCGGTTAGCCTTCTTCATAAAAAATAATATGCTTATTGGACGTCTTCCACAGCACAAACATGTAGAACAAACACATACACTTACGTGACAAGCGTTACATCACTGACTTGCATCGAATTCTATGTTCAATCATCATTATTGTTTTCCGTTGCTAGGCAACGTTAGAAAAAGACAAATATATGTTTGTCAAACTATTTTTAGAACCTTTAGAAAAGAATTAATGCCAAGCGATTTTTTTAATCAATTTCCTTTCAAGCCAAACGATATTTTTAAATTAATTTATTTTATGACCAAACGATATTTTTAAATTAATTTATTTTATGACCAAACGATATTTTTAAATTAATTTATTTTATGACCAAACGATATTTTTAAATTAATTTATTTTATGACCAAACGATATTTTTAAATTAATTTATTTTATGACTAAATGATTTTTTTATCTAATTAATTTCTTTTCCTTAAATATTTTAATAAGTCTACAAATATATATATTTTTATTCGTTACGAATATTACAGCGTGCATCAATTTTCTGATTTTTCCTACTTAGTAATGATTGGGAGCAGCTCACAAGCTATTTTTGTTTAGTGGTTTTCTACTATTTCTTAATAAGATACGGCCTTTTTTCTTTGGAATAATTTCGGGCAACTCACAAACATTACGAAGTAGGAAATATCTGAAAGCTCACAAATATTAGTAAGTAGGAAAAATCTGAAAATTAAATAAAATTGGGATCCGCCATTTAATCTTAGGAGGGCAGTATAGTCAATGTAGAGTTCATGGATATATGAAGTCATCAAATATTGCAATATTAACAAGGGAGGATTAATGTCACAAATAGATATTAAAATTACATATATGGTGTTATTTTATGTCACAAAAACAATGACATTTGAGAAAGAAATATCGCTGTCCTAAGAAGATGGATAAAAAAATTTAGTGTCTGTAAATCAGTAAAGTATTTTATATTCAGAAATTACTATATTTATTAAAAAGGCAACCAATAAAATTAATTACATATTTCTCAACGGTTTTCATATAATAGCTTCCTACTTTGTGATGCTATTCATCACACACTTTTGCTAGTACTCTCCAATATTAGGATGAATTCATGCGTTTCAACGATTATTGAGAACAAAAGAAATTAAGAAAGTTGCGTCCTTATGCGACAACAGGTGGCGGTTTTCCGCACAGGCTCTTGAGGTGGTGGCCTCGTGCCGCAATTCGAATTCGTCTGTTACTCGATTTTCTTCTCTGATCTCTTGAATTTCCCACTAATACAATGTTAAAATATCGCCTCACTTCGACATTATTTAGTTTAGTTCGAAGTCATGACTGGAAACGGTAAATTTTTTTAAAATTATAATTTTGATATATTTTTTTAGCTAAATTCGTCCGTATTTTGCGTCCTCAATGATCATGAATGAAAAACTTTTTAACGCCATTAACTCACTCGAGAATTTAACTGCTGTACAATCCACCTAACAAAAAAAGCAATAAAAATTTCTCATTTTATGAATTCTTAAAAATTTAAATGTTAGCTATTAAGTAAGTATATTAAAATTATTAACTATTTTAACAATATTTATCGTTACTTTATTTATTAAAATTTCACGCTGTTAAATAATTTATTATGCATTATTATTTATTAAAATTTCAATATTAAAAATAAATCTTTACTGTCCATTTTTACTTTAAAAATTGTCGTTTTCTCTTGCTGTACTAAGTTTTAGACAAACCTTTTCCTAATTCAAATTTTTCTATCTTTTTATGGACAATACGGGAGTTTTCACTCTTTTTTGCCTGTATTGTTATTAAAACATACCATTCTGTCCTTTCGATGAGAAGAGTTTATTTCAGCTCAAAATTTAGAAGGAGTATAAAATGGGTTTCAGTTTAATATAAAATTCATTGCAATTCATAAATATAAGTTGGCGATTTATAAGCTCATTTCTCAATCTTTCTCCTTTACAAAACTTACGTAAAGAAAAACAAAAAATATATTTATTAAATACAATTTTGATATTTTGTTCCTATTTAATACAAAAATGTGAATGTTTGGACATTGTTATTTCCAACCGCATCTAGATAGACACAAAGACCGAAATGAATCACTGTCACTTAATTATTTTATATTATCAAGCAAAAGAATCTCTGTACAGAGTGAAAGGAAACAAAGGTGGAAAAAGGTATTATAATTTTTTTATATGTTTGATATATATTATGAAAAATGACATACTATTATATACTTTGCACATAGTAAAGTATAATCTTTCTAAAAATGAGGGAAAACAAATTTTAGAAATCAGGTAAAAAATATATAAAAAAATTGGCTCCAAATTGAATAACGAAGATAAGCCCAGAACTAGAATTAAAAGCCTAAATAAGTCATTTAACATTGCATTTTTATCATCATAGAGTTTTATTAGGAAGGGCCTCAAAATACTTTAGTGCCTAGGGTGTCATCCTTATTAGCACAAGATGCTGTACAATATTGCTATGATATATTCACGATATTGTCCGGTATTCAGAATATCGACAAACATCGCTGTGATATCGTACAATATCTTGTGCTAATAGGGATATTATCAAGATCCGCCACTGAGTCTACGAGTGTATTGGTATACGTTTCCGCATCAATGCACCTGCGCAGTTATGACGTACTTCCGTTCGTGACGCTCACTTTTTGTATGCTGACTCCCCATCCCGAAGCCTGCGTTAAGAAGCTTCGTTTCAAAAAATTCTGAGTAGGGCCGGATTATCAAAAAATCAGAGTAGGCAACGGTCTAGTGGTTCTGCAACTTTCGGGGGCATTGAGGGGGTTTTTTCTAGTTATTTTCAGGGCAATTTAATTTTGTTCTTTCACTTGATTTGTGTGGTCGAAATTATTCAAATTAAAATAGAGTTCCGTTTAACCTTCTAAAAAATTGTGAAAACAATTTAAAAATATTTTGAAATTTAATTAAAATTAGTAACCTCCATTTTTTTCATTTTTGGGTAGAGGTTGTTTCTATATGGCAGGTTTAAACACCTTTAGTTTTGTATTCTTTGCGGTTGGGTGTAAGTAAGTATCTTTGTTTCATAAAATTCATTGAATGAGGATTTGTGATTTTTTTTGTGGGTCAAATTGTTTCACTGTGTGTTTTGAAAATTTGACATCTTATTTTTGTACTTCTAGTTTAACTTCTGAGCTCTCTCAATATCTTGGGATTTTTGGGTCACGAGGGATTTTTTGGACAAAAGTCAGGCCCCTTACGGAAAAAAAATCCCTTATTTGAATATTTGGGGGGGGGTCACCCTTGACCAAATCTCCAGGCTGGATTTATTTTTATTTTAATTCCTTAAAAAAAATTGGAAGTTTTCTACTTTTGATTAAATTTCAAAATATTCTTAGATTTTTTTTCATGTTTTTAAATTTGTTTGCATATCAGTGTGGTCTCTTTTCTTTAACTCGCAAGTCAACAGTAGGACTGTGCAGTGGCGGTTTTTCGCACAGGTGCTAGAAGCGCTCGCCTCGTGCCTCATGATCCTGAGAGGCTTCAACTTCTATTCGTCACACATACCACTGCTAAGCCGACATAGAATTTAATTGCATTACCTAACATTGATTAGAGGAAGGAGTCTCAAAACAGTTTTGCGCCTATGGGCTCATATTGTCAAAATCCGAAATTGGTGACAAATAACTTCGATGGCTTTGATAACTAATGAAAGAATAATTTACATTACGAACATGAGTTAGATATACTTTGCAAACTAAAAATAAATGTAACATGAAAAGATACTTCAAACTTGAATTCAAAGTTTTTGTACTATGAAGATCCTTTTCGAATATTCTTTAAATTTCGTAAATATTTCTCTTCATTTATGAATAATATATTTTAAGACAGTAAAGAATTATTTCGGAATCTTTTCTTAAAGTTAGAAAAAAAATTTAATATTACTGACATGAAATAACTGGGTACAATGAAAAATTTCCTCTATTTCTAAAATTATTACTTTGAAAGAAGGTGGCAGTTTCTTTCTTTTAATCAGAATACTTGTTATGTTTGTTAAATATTACAAAAGCAATTCGCAGATTGCAAATGCCATAAAAAATTATTTAGTGTTTTGAGTTTGCTTCACATTATTAAAACGCATTTAATATTACTTTAAGTATTTTCACTTCGAAAGACAAAAGGGGGGAAAGAATTGCCTCTTTATATACTTTTTTTTTTCAACTCCTACTATTAGTTCACACTCCCCCTATATATATTTATTTATATATCTTGTTCAAATTTTCAATCGTTAATAAAATACTTTTTATTAATCCACTCAAGTTCAAATACATTTTTTAAAACTTGTAGTGGATGACACTTGATGTTAATACAGTTTTTTCAATATTTTTTTCTTTTTTTAAAAAAAATTTTCTTTGTTGACCTAAGTAGGAATTGACTTTAAAATTTTTTTTATATTACTTGTTTTATTTGTAAAAATATAATCTAGATGTATATAAATAATTCAAAATTTACTCTTGCAATATTACATTTTCTATGATAAAAAAATAAATTTCAGACTTATGAAACAATTTAAATTTACTTTTATAATATAACCTTTCCTATGATCAAAAAATAAATTTCAGACTTATGAAACAATTTTAAATTTACTTTTGTAATATTACCTTTCCTATGATCAAAAAATAAATTTCAGACTTATGAAGCAATTTAAGATTCCGTGACTATATGCCCCTTCTGTTAGAAGAAAAAGTAATTTCCCGAAACTTCCTATTGTTTTGACTTTCCTGGACAAAAATACCATATAAATTTCGTATCAGTCATAATACTGACTCAATATTTCATGGAAACAATATAAAATCGCACAATTTTAATGGAGACAATAAATAAAAGAAGAAAAAGTCTTTCCGACTCTAGGTTAAAAAATAATTAGGAACTATAGCTCCAGGCTAAACTTTTCTAGACGACAATATTTTAAACTTTCACGATGCAATTGGTGAGCGAAAAAAATATACACCGATACTAACAATTTGCAGTAATTTAGAGATGCCGATTTTTTATCAGTATTATTTTAGTTCAAGGAATGCTTCTTGAATAAATAACGTCTCTGCAGTTTAATGAAAAGGTTACGGGACTTAAAATTTGTACAAGCGTTTGTTTTTCTCTTGAGAGTAATGGCCCCAATTTACTCGGAATGATAGCAATTCCAAAGGCGTGTTTCCAGCATGGTTCGAGAAGATAGAAAAAAGGGATTGATTAAGCCTAATTTTGGAAACCTTCGCGACTTGAAGCAAATTGGCGCGTAATAAAAACGTAATGGTGAATGGTTAGAAATATTAAGTTAAATTTAATGCATTAACTATGCAAATAATTCTGTTTATGCAATCCACGTACTTAGTGCTAACTGCTGGTAACGACTTGCTGGAAATGGAATTTGCACTAATTCTTTGAAAAAATTAACGTCCGAAAGCTCCGAATAGTTTAACATTGATTTTGTGTTAATTTTCATATGTTGTTTAGAAAAAGAATAAAAGAAGAAATGGAAAAAGAAAGTCGCGTAATGTTCTCCAACACAACGTCGTTAATCCATGGGGATCATCTGCTAATCAGGCTTTACAAATCCCATTAGAATTTATGATAGTTAGAGTGGTGAGTAGTTATTGTTTAGAGTTTAGAGGAAAAGTATTTTGGCGAGATAGGCGAAAATCAAGGGAGTTCCAGAATATTTATCAGGATATCATAAAGTTCTTACTAAATTAGAACTTCAAAAATTTAGTTAAAAAATATAGAAAAAGTAAACGTTAATAAAACATTAATAAAAATGACAACAATACACCTTTTATTCGCGCTAACGCAGCAGCATTAAGTGATTTCATCATCAGAATATTCCAAAAATTTTATAAACAGAAAAAAACGTATTTACAAACCGAAATTATCAAATAATTAAAACACAAATAAGAAAATTAGAAAGAAAAATACAATTAGAATGAAAGCAAAATGGATGAAAATTGGAAGAGAACTAAAATGGCGATTCTTCCTTAGAGGCCACACACCATTGTAGTTCTAAAACAGGACAAAAATTTTCTGAATAAAGGAATGACCATTAGTCAAAAAATTATTCCTTTAAGTGGCCTTAATTTTTTCAATTATAACTGTGATAAAGTTCTTACTCTCTAGAGACGGAAGTATTTTTTTTTTGTTCAGAAGCGATGTAAAAATCTTTAAGTTTTTCTTGTTGTGGAAAATTAATATTGCTACGAACCTAGAATGTCTCTTCCCAGCAGTGCAAATCTTATGGTTGAAAGGAGACATTTACTAGCAATTGCGGGAGATCAGGCCAACACCCCTGACCTTGGCAACCATTTTGGTGACTTGACGACATATTTCGCAACTCTGGTGAGAAAACGAAGGTCCCTTTAAATGCTAGAATTTTCGTCCTATCTCTATTCGGAGCGGAGTTATAGAGAATGTACTCGAAGATTCTTTGTAACATCACATCCTGTCGGTAAAGGTATAAAAACGCGGACGTGCTGAGATGAGTGAACGTCTTTGGTGTGCGTTTGAACGGTTTTGAATCTCTTTGGAGTTTTTTCCGCAGTGTAAACTGGTAAGCTTATAGACGCTGAGCGGTACTGAAAGTGCTGTTGCTGTTATTATTAATGATTTGCTGTGCTGTTTGTGTTACTAATTTGTGAAAGTGCTATTCTTTTCGTGTTACCTGTGCTTCGAGTTTTCTTGAATATTCGTGAATAAAGTGTCGTTCTCCATTATCCTGCTTGTTGGACTATTTTCAACGTACACACACGAACGATTTTCGTAATAATATGAAGGTTTATAGCCAAGTGCGCTGTTGTTCATTTATCTAAAACCCTGACTTTTACACAAGTAGAGACATTGTGTCGTGTTGCTGCTTCATACGAAATCAACAAAAACGAAAAAAATGGAGACTTAAAACAAGCTATGGGAAACAAAAACGAGAGTTAAAGTTGATAAAATCATGGATGCGAAAATAATTAGAAAATATTCAGCAGTGATTTTAATTTTCGTTTACAAATGCGTTGGAGGAAGCATCGAGATTTTCTTGTTCTTCCAAATTAATTTGAAATTAAATATTAAAATTCTGCTATTTAAAGGGAAATTATGACTCCTACAGAAGCAGAATCACGCAACTGAAATTTCAGCTTCGCTATGGGAAACAACCATCAGATGAGCGATTCAAAAAATATTGATTGGGAAAATGTTTTGAAACAAATATGTACAAAAAGGAAGGAAAAATTATACTGATAAGATATTTATGACGATCTAACATTGAGTAAGTTAAATAGCATTTGATGAAAGTATGTATTTGTGAAATATGACTCTTGTGAGTATATTTAGAATAAGATTACAAGCTTCTTAAAAAACGATACTTATTTCGGAGTATTCTAAACTATTATAGAGCTTTATTTTAAATAAAAAAAAACATATATTGAAAAAAGACGTAAATGTAAAAAAAAATAAATTTTATCTTAAACTTACGTTTTGTTATCTGATTTGAAGAACTAGATTCTTGATATATAAAGTAGTTCAAAATTTCGGAACTATATGATATTTTTATTATATATATCATTCAAGTAATTTCCAGTAACTAAAAAGTAAAGAACGAAAATCTTGATATATAAAATAGTTCAAAATTTCGGAACTATATGACGTTTTTATTATATATATCATTCAACTAATTTCCAGTAACTAAAAAGTAAAGAACTAAAATCTTAATATATAAAATAGTTCAAAATTTCGGAACTATATGACATCTTTATTATTTATATCATTCAAATAATTTCCAGTAACTAAAAAGTAAAGAACTGAAATCTTGATATATAAAATAGTTCAAAATTTCAGAACTATATGACATTTTTATTATATATATCATTCGAGTTATTTCCAGAAATAAGTAGACAATAATAATGCCGATATTTCATATCAGCGATAACAGTGACTCGATATTTCAGGATAAAAATCTAAAATCGCACTATTTCAACTAAGACAAATAAAGCAGTTAAAGGTCGTTCTTCTCTTAGACCAAGAAAGTAATTAGAAGCTATAACTCCAGGCTAAACTTTTCTAGACGACAATATTTTAAACTCTCTCGAAACCATTGGTGTGCCGGAAAAAAAATTGCTATTGCTAACCATTTCAAGTAATTTAACGATCCGAAGTTTTTCTATTAGTTTTATTTTCTTGCAAGAAATGCTTGTTGAATAAATAACGTCTCTGCTGTTTAATGAAAAGGTTACGGGATTTTTATATATGTATAACTTTTTACAAGCGTTTGTTTTCCTCCTGAGAGTAATGGCTCCAATTTGTTCAGAATGATAGCTATTTCAAAGGCGTATTTCCCGAAAGCTTCGAAAAGGAAAAAGGATTGATTAAGTGCAGTTTTGGAAACATTCAATACTTGAAGGAAATTGGCGCTTAAAAAGTGTAATGCGAAAGGTTTGAAATACTAAGTTAAATTTAATGCATTGAGTATGCAAATAAGTCTGATAATGCAATCCAAATTATTGACTGCTGGCAACTGTATACCATAAATAGAATTTTCACTAATTTTTTGAAAAAATTAATGCACTGTGTCTTAGGAAAGATCTGTATAGATTTTCCCTTACCAAACCCTTAGTTATAATTCGAGAAAAGAAAATAAATTAATAAATAATAATTCGTTAAAAGTAAAATATATGTACTTTGTCCAGTGAATCGCAACTTTTTTTTATTCTGTTCAGATTACCATCTTTTCAGGATTTTTATTTCATCTAAGAGTCTATAATTGTTTCACTTCTTTAAGAATTTTCTATTACTTAGCAAATAAAAGAAATAATAGTTTTCCTCCTAAGATCCTGAAAAGTATTTTATTGCCTAACAAGTGAACAAGACTGAAGGGGAAATTAGCAGAGTTCGAGAAACTGGTTTGATAATTGTTTATTTTAAACACATAGCACGTAAGACAAATACACAGACATAAAGGACGTTTCGCAAGCACAGTTCAGAGTACATCGCTAAGACTCTTACCGGCTCTCCTTGAAAGGAATCATGGGATATATATATATGATGTCACGCAGTGACGTATTGCATCATGACATCACCACAATAGCTTGTGATTGGTTAGAAGATAGAATGAGGAGACTGAAGGAAGTAAACTGCGTATAATTGCCAACAAAGACAGGGTCGATAAACCAAAAGCGTTCTGAGTCAAACTTCCACGAATGCCTTTTAAAATGCTTTTAAATACATCAGAGCTCAAGAAACTCAAAATGCTTGAGCAGTGGCCAAATGCTTTTCGGTTCTCTCTTTCGATAAATTATAGGCTATAGGAGAACAGCGTGTAGTATGGGTAATGTGACCATACGTCCCGTTTTCCGGTAGTCTGTCCCGTTGTCCCCAAGCACACTATCGGGACGCCCAAATGTCCCGTTTTCAGAAAAAGAGCAACCTACCTTAACAATTTCAAACAAGAAGAGACCAAAAAATCAGACGGTTATGTATAGTAGCCCGGCGATGACGGAGCATGCGCTTTACATGTCACACATATGTAAGTTTGTAAGAAGCCTGCTAGCTCGCACTTAGTTCTAACTACATCCCAGATAGCAAAGAAAGTTGCGGAAAGGTTGCCATTTCACTTTCCATAGGCTGTCCGCGCAAGCATTTCCGCCCAAACCGTTTCGGAAAATATTCCAGTAAGGTTTACGTAGGAAAGCTTTTCATGAACTACCTCACCGACAAGGTTTGAACGACAAGTCAGCGACAGGATTTCCGCGCAAACCATTTCCCGCAAAATTGACGTAGGGAAGCTTTTTATGAACCACCAGTCCAATCGCGTGTTGCCCCTTCCGGTATAGGGTTAGTATGCTTGCGTTCCAACTGTATGAGCGAGGTTCGATCCCCGTCTCGGAGGAATTTGGAGTTTTGTCACAATCTGCAACGAAATCATACAAGTAAGTTCAATTAAAAATTAAAATCAATAATTAAGCCTTGATTAGTTAATATTCCAAATTGATCTAATTAATTGACATTGCAGATAACGTCATAAGAAGGGGGTGAAAAAAGGGGTTGGATCCCTCCGTAGGAGTACGGCTTCGGCGGGGAGGAAGGGGTTCTATTTTGTCCGCCGAAGGAGGGCTCTTAACAACCTTTTGAAAGGCCTGAAATAAGATTGTAATAAAATCTTGGGGAAATCTTACTAAAAAGCTTACAGAAAACCTTGTTTCTTGCTGACTACCTAAACTTTCCGCTACCTTGCAGAAAGGCTCAACCCTTGTCATGGACACCTTTGTGGCAACCTTTTACCCTTGCCGACGACAAGGTTTCCAAAACCTTTTAGACAAGCTTTCTTTGATATCTGGGATTACACCGCATGAAGTGACAGAATGAAACACTGGAATTATTTAAACCGAAAGTCGTTGGGCGGAACTGTTCAAACACTTTCACGCCAATAATTTCAATCATACGAATTCCGTCTAATTATTGAATATATTCTTTGTCTGACCGGCATTAATGCATCCGTGGAAAGGGTCTTCTTCCTTATGAATAAGTTGTGGACGAAATAGAAAAAAATTGGAAGTTGCAATTTATAAAGCAACGTTAATTACCAAAGTTAATTTTAAGAAATTCTGCCAAGAATTACATTCTTTTTTAAATTAACTTCAAATACACTGAAGCAAAAATGTGACCTTCAGAAAAATGCAAGATCACATGAATTATTTATTTACACGTGTGTTTTCATTAATAAATAAAAGACGAAGAAATATGTGCTTTCTTGAATTCACATAATATTACCTAAAAATTAAAATGTCCCGTTTTGAGGGAAAAATTAAATGGTCACTTTAAGTATGGGTCACTTGAGGAAAATTTAATATATAAATTATATTTTTAGTTGGAATGAGCTATAACTGTTCAAAACCTTTCTTTGAACTCTTTTCTTCATGTTCATTACATTAAACAAATTTATCTAAGCTATGCAAATTTTATATGACAACTAATTTTTAAGTCGATTATTTACAAAAATTTGAATATGTCGGGTAGTATGGGCCACTCTGAAAAACACAAGGTTTAAAATAAAAACAAATAATTTTTTGGGTACAAATGGATATATTTTGATTCTGTATCCAAGTTATAATAATAGAAATACATTTTCTTACATTTCTATTGTTATCCTTTTAACTATAATTTATTTAATTAATTATTTTTTCTTTGCTGTGCAATTCTAAACACACCATTATGATCGGATGCAGCCTTTTCAGACATTTTATCTTCCAAAACAATTGAATTTGAAATTAGTTTAGTTTAGATTTATTGAGATCCCATTTTGAGGCAATTCGAGGGTTAAATTTGGACTACCTCGTAATTCTGAACCATGTTCAGATGACGAGGATGACACCTGAGCTGACGCCACAACCCCTTTACAATCTTCCCCATCACACCAAAGGGAGGATGTTTGACCCTCTATGTATAATTTAGCATGGAACAACCCAATATACGACGGATCTTCAGTGGAAACAGGTTTCCTCGGCCCTCGTTTCAAGCCCCTCTTTTTGAACCAAGGCATTTTTTCCGTAAAGAAATGTTTTGCTCACATTGCCCCTACTACCCAACCGACATTGAAAAGAAAAACATGGCGACATCTAAAGACAGTTAAAGTCAGAAAGATGAAACTTTCAAACCATAATGCAACTAAGCTAAATACGAGTAATAACGCTAGTTTCATAATTTTATCTTTTCCCTTACAATTTCAAGAAGTCGTGAAAAATTATACGAAGCAAAAACTTATAAAGTCACGAACAAAGAAAATTTCCTGAGGAGCGAAACAGAACATTTATGTCAACCAGTATATGCACATGGCAGACTGATGCTATGACTGTACTGTAGGCAAAATAATGGGTTGCCATAGAAACACTAGGTGGCCCGTACTACCCGCCGTTCCCCTACCATTTCCCTTTAGGTCTGCGTAAGAGGTTTGTTTTGGCTTTTGAGTTTCTGGCACATGAGCCAATCCTGGTTAAACTGCGCCAAACATATGGTTAAAACAAGCTGAAATTTGAAAATATTTTTAATGCACCGAAATTGTTTTCCACGTGCGAGAACACCCATTAAAGATACGTCTTGTAGAAGGTAGGTATATACTGAAGTTTGTCAACGGAGGTGTGCAAAGACGCCGTAGCTCCCTCATTTTCTATGCATTAAAAGCTCACCAGAACGTTTTAAACACATATTGCCAGTGACTACAGCAGTCGTGCAGTGAAACGGAGATAATTGGAATTTTTTTTAAAATTTAATTTCAAATGTGCAGACATTTTTTTCTATTATTTGCAGCGTTTCTTAACGGTTATATGCAGCGTAGTTAGTTTTTCTGGCCAAAAACACTGACTGCAATAAGTGATGAAATTTTTTCCGAATACCTCTATAGTATTACTATGCTAGTCCGATCAACTACACTGTACTAATTAATTAGATAAGCGAGAAACTAAGATTGCCAGACAGTATCAAGAAGACGTTTAAATTGAAGACGTTCATGATGTAACTAAGACCTTCCTTAGTGGAAGTATCTTAATGGAAAACAGACCGGATTTCTTTGCTCTTTCGGAGGAAGATCAAGACTGTTCGGTTCTGCTATTACCGGTGTAAATAAGATAGCTTCATTGAAAAGACATAAAATTTTCTAAAGAAGACTAGGGAACATAAACATGAATATCTTATTGGTCTACATGGTGAGGATATAAGGACAAATCCCGGGTTGGCCTTTCTCCGAGCGAGGCGGTCCGGGGCGGTTGCTTCTTTTGAGGTTAGAGGTTCTGAAATCGCTAAGGAGATAAGTGCGGTAGGAGTTCCGATTACCTTTGCCCACAACAGTCCATTTCCGAAAGCCTTAAAGGAAGGTTATAGCAGGGGTTGGGGTTGTGGGGTAAATAACCACCCAGGTTGGGAGGGTCCAATTCATGCTGTAACAACCTCAAAAGTTTCGGTTTTAAAAGGGCTAGAAGAAAAAAGTGCTATGATGCTTTGTAATTTGATCTCTGTAACTCTTTGGGACAGTTCATTTGCTGTACTGAAGCAGTTTTTTGCAATGAGATTTCTTCTTTGTTTTTTTTTATTTGTCTAATTCTCAGTTGTGTAGACTACAAAAGCGCCACATTTTCCTCTATCGACGACTTTCGTAACTAATTTTTTTTTATTACAGTATATTTTTCCCCATGTCGTCATTAGTCCCCCAACCCAATTTGGTGGCATTTGAGCTGATAGATCGAGCTACAGATGGCACTGAATAGTGTCAGTTTTTTAAAAAGACACCCTGTATATTGATAATAAGAAATCTTGTTTTCTTATCATATCCTGATAAAGCATAAGAATATCTAGTTTATATTCTTCTTTTATTTTAATGTATACATTCTACATGCAATATTTTACTTTAAAAAGGCCTAGTGAGCCGAAATACTGTATATTCTTCATGTAAAAGAAACTCAGAACCGATAACAATGCTGTAAGTATAGCTGTTTCAGCAGTAATCAAGTTTATAATCAATAATAAATGGCGAAACTGTAAAAATACTCTTTCCTTTTCCCTTTTTCTCATCCTATTTTTGTGTCCTCAATTCCCTTCTGACCCTAGAGCTTAAATATGAATGAGGCCGTTGTAAATATTCCGCTTCCATGCTCCCGTTCGTCTTCTTTAAATGCACTCGTAAAAATCAAGATTTTTTATGACCCTGAACATTTTTTCCCAACTCAATTTCGAAGCAAAGCGAAGCAGGTGGTTTTTTATGTTGTGATTCCGGTACATAAAAGAATCTCAATCATAGCAATGTGAAAGGAAAGTAGATGCAATTGAATTATGCAACAAGTTATCCATACAAGTAGAAATATCCATGCATTCAATTATTTCTGGTTGACATCAGACCATCCTAAGATACAATTGCTGTTCATCAATTCGGAAACAAAATCAAAACACTGACATTCAAAGCCATGAGTTAGAATTTTTATATTCCGCTGGGTTCCCATTTAACATACATATTGTGGTCTAAAAATGTACTTCATAATAAGTTTATTTTTCAAGGAGAAACGGTTCAACAGGGTGTCCACACTTATCGTGGTCCAGTAGCTAATTTCTAAACCGTTAGAGACATATAGTTCCAATGGAAAAAATGCTTTAAATGAAGGGAAGAATTATATTCCATGTATTTTGAGTCACTCAATATATTTCTCAGAAAGTTACGAATTCTAATTTTTTATACGCTCCCCCGGTCCTATTAGTCATATTTAGTAAAATATTCTTCACACACTATAAAATTTTAAGCAAAAAAGGTTCCACTCTTCTGCGACTAAAACTAACCAAGTTATGGAGATTGGAATTTCGTAATTTTAAACCAATCAGCGGACTCGACGAGTAAATGATAAGTAAATAAATACGCACTGATTGGTGGATCGTCTTCAAGAAGGCTATTGAAATGGTGTAAAGTGGTCTAATTCAGTGATGTTCAAAGCTCAATAACTCGATCAGTTTTACTCGCAGAAGAGTGGCACATTCTTTGTTTTAAATGTTAGTATGTTAAAAATATTTTACTAAATATGACCGATAGGACCGGGGGAGCGTATAAAAAATTAGAATTCGCAGCTTTTTCAGAAATGTATTTATAGACTCAAAACACATAAAATATCATTCATCCCCTCATTTAAAGTATTTTTTTTCAATTGGAATTATGTGTCTCTCTCTGATGGTTTAGAAAATAGCTATTGGACCACGATAAGTATGGACACCCTGTATATTTATTAATAAATTACTTAAGAAAGCAGTGGAGAAAAGCTCTTCTGTTTCTTAAGCATTAAAAAACTAATGACTAAAAGATAAAGCCAATGAAAACAGATTAGGAGAGACGTGAAAAAATTGGAAGAGTGCCAATTTCTGTTTTCCCATATCGTTATGTGTCAGCTGTAAGTTCTGAAGTCCCAACAACGACAAAAAAACCACCGATTTTCCTTATTTGCAAGTCATTTTGCTGCACGCAGCGATTTTCTGTCCTTTTCGGGCAGCTACAGTGAACTATTATGAGCGACAGGTTGAAACAGCTTGAAGTGATATTTTGACTTCAATTTATATTTCACGGAATTGCAATAATTTTTCACAACCAAATTGTGTTTATAGAATGTGGGTAACAAATAATTTTAATTCCATGAGGCCATCGGTATATTAATGTAAAAATATCGACAACGTTACGAAAAGATGAAAAAGTTTAGAAGTTATTACAGGAGAGGTTGAGCTCTACTACTGCGATTGAAAAGTTTCCTCAGTTTGAAAGTTTCACTGAAACAAGTTCATGGAAAGCACGTTAATCGGAAATGAATATTTGAAATGTACAATTTGTTACTTATCGAGAGATAAATTGCTGCATATATTTCGTTTATATGCAATTAACTATACAGAAAACTATAAAGCGAGTAGGAAAAGATATGTGAAAATGCTGCTTTTTTAATTTTATCAAATGAAATCAAGCAACGTCAATTAAACTTATAATTTAAAATCTAGTTCCTTATTTACAACAAAATCTAGTCTCAACTTTAAATAGAAATATTATCGTGACTTATTTCTGTAAAGGTTTCTTTTTTTTTCCAACTAGTGATTTATAATCACATAAACACCAAATTCGTTTTTTTTTAAATTATTATAAACATTCATTGTAAAAAAATATTCCAAGTGTGACATCACATAAATTTAGATATCGAATAGCAATATTCCATTTCCACACCGAAAATTATATTCTTCAATATAATTTCGCTATAAAAAGCATTGGAGTATTTTTCTGAAACTAATTTCAATTGCATTCCACATCAGATCTAATTATAGGACACCATTGACTTTCATGAACACACGTCATTCGTGGACGTCGAGTTCTGACGTTGTACACATGTTAATGAGTAATGGTTCATCTGACAGGCTTTTGCGACATAATTTCGGCACCCTCTATCAGGTAATCTGCGCTAAACTACTAGCACACAGTGCAGCGGTCAAAGTTCAAAGGTTGCCGGGAGTGGAGTTGACAGGATACTAGACTAATTACACTAAAGCTGCACTATACATAGCGGCAGAGGCAAACTTTGGATTAAAATCATGTCCCAGGCAAATCCAGACTGTCTATTCGAGAGGATGCAGTTGGGGATTTGTGCGAAATATTTATATTTGCCTTTCTGTTTTAGCATAATCTGTTCTAATAAACTGGTCACCGGTCAAACCACTAACGCACATATGTATTTTTAATCGAAAATTGTAATTATTAAAGTAAATGTAGTCCTAGCACTGATTTCCGGCAGAACATTGCGCTTGTTGTATGAGTCGCGGAGTGATTATATATTCAATTCATTACTGAATGCATATTATGAAAGCATGCATATTGTGTTAAAGTTAAATTTAACTATTTCACTCTAATTCCCTTTTATGCACGACTAATTTGAGTAATTATTGCGCAAAATATAAGAGAAAAATATTTTAAAAGAAATTCCTGATCAGAGTCATCTTTATCTCTATAAACACAGAACTCTCAAGCATTTTTTAAATTATATTTATTAACTATTAAAAGTAATAAAAGTACAAATGTAGCAAAATCTATAGTTTATTCAATTTTTCATGTCATTCCGGATTCACATTATCGACGGTAAATTGCTTCCATTCTTCGATATATGTCCTTGTCACTCAGCTCCAGTCTGTTTTCCCATGTGCCTTAAGGTATGCGGAAAACTTGTTGTTCCAACACAGATAGTAAAAAACATTTTCGGTCTAATAATGTCTTAACTAATAAATATAAATCTGTAATAGGCAGCCTTCATTTAGGAACTCGTTATGCGCATCAAATTCATGGTTCAAGCAAATAAATGACCAAAAGAACATACAATTCTTTTATAATAATCTTCATATGAATAACTCCGGAAGATGCATTCATACTAGCGCCCTCTAAGATTGACTTTTAAATTATTTTTTAGCTATTGAAATAAATTTCCTTTCTTAACTATTATTGAATTGGAAGTGTGACTTGGTCTTACAGGTCACAGTTCCATATCATTATTTTTCCTTTTATAATGATTTAAAAAAAGTTATGTACTTTCTGATTCTCCTGTAATTTACATTTAAGATTGGTATAAGGTGGATAATTGCCTAGCAATTTTAAAATCTGCTATCACGTGAAATCTGGTTGAAAGGCAAGTTTCGAAACAATCGAGCTGAAATTTGTATCTGGAATATTTAATCATCCACCCATTATAATCAAAATACCATAAAAAAAAATTTCGTTTTATCTAGTTCTGTTGCTATTCTGTTTAGAAGATTATAATGGAAAACGGATTTACCAAAGCTTTCATAATCGATCTTTGTTTACATTTCAGAAATAGTAAATTGACCCACTATGTCACTGTTAATTTAAATATGTTAGAATCACATTAGGATTGCGAATAAGATTAAATTAATTAAATATATACTATGTTCTGTTCCTTGATTTACAGTTGCAGTTTTAATTTCCTAACCTAAAATTTTAAACAGAAGTACATTTTAGTATACATATACACATAGTACTACAAAACAGAAATACGTATCACAGCTAGTACTACAAAACTTTTTTGGTTGTTATTGTCAAGAACGTGTAAAAGGAATGTAACGGATAAAGTTCTCAAAGCGTAATTTTTGTCACACAATAGAACAAACCAGTCAAAATGTTCTCAAATAAGTATTCCAGTGTTTCGTTTTTAATGCTTAAAAAATTATTCATTTATGGAATTTTTGTAGCTAATAACGTCCTTCGGCCTCTTCTTGTAAATCAAGTCCTAAGACGGAAATCACATAATTAATATCTGGCGAATATGAAAGCCAATGCAGAGCCAATCAACAAAATGATTTGAATATAGATAAGCGATAACTTGTGTTTCAAAATCACTGTCAATGGTTTGGGTCAGTTTTTGAATGCTGACTTCCGTAGAAACATTGTTGCATTTTCACCACATAAGTACCAATGTTTAGCAGTAAAAATAATATATTCGGTTGGCATAAGAAGGTTTGGTTGATATTTTGAAAATTATTGCAAATGATGTTAAACAATTTCCTTTTATTTCCCTCTCTCATTATTTCTTTCGTAATGACATCTAGGAAAGCTCTGAGAAGTTATTTCAGTTCGAAGTTATAAGATAAATAAAATCCCCACTTTATATTCAAACAATTTAATTGTTAGGTATAGTGCAATAGAGCGTGATTTTTAATCTGGGAAAGAATTTGCTTTTTCCATATCAATGGCCTCAATTTAATAATTTTGCAGCTGCCAACAATTTTTGAGATCAATTAAATAAACTACCAGAATTTTTCTCTTAAAGTAAAGCAACCTTGTTTACTGTTAGGAAAATTTTATTATTGCAATCCGAAAACCTACGAAGAATAAAAAAAAATATTGACATATTTGTCCAAATGAGAACCTTCATGAAATAAACCAATCAATATTCTGTAATAACATGTCACCTCTCAAAGTTTTCTATTTACTTCCAAGAAGTATTAAACATAGTAAATAAAATCCAAAATCTTCTTGTCAGATTTCTAAGTAATTCAACTCTGTTCCTAGCTTTCTCCTTTGTCCGACATTTACTTACGGCAATTTCTTTTCTTCTTTTAAGAGTAACAAACTTTCTTCATAACTTCAATGCTGCTGTCTTTTCTTTTGAGCAAAGATCCATGAAACACTTTCTTCTTTATTTCTTCCTTCCTTTTTATGGACCTCTTGCTATTCCCTTCTCCAAATACTTGCCTATTTTGTTCCCTGTGTTCAAACAAAACTTCCCTTACGCCTTCTAGATTAAAATAAGAGATAGGAAAACAACGCAAGCATGTAGATGTCCTTTCCCATAAAGGGGAAAGAAGATTAAAATAAAACCCAACTTTTAAAAGAACCTTCGTGTTACAGTTTCTTTTGAAAAGGGAAAACTACCTGAGGTTCCTGTTCTTGTATTTCGGGTAGCCAAAGTAATTTTATATTATAGAGTGAAATAATGCAGGTGACCATAGAACAATTCTGGAATCTACGACCAGGTGATAGCTCTATAAAAGCGTATTCAAGAAATACTTTAGCTGAAAGAATTTCTGTCCGTCTTTTCTTTTCTCTGACTGCAGATGCTTATGTAAGATACGTTTATAAACGATTCCTATTCAGATGCAAACCGCCATTTATGATCATTTAGAACAAACATAAAATTCCTTTAGAGATAAAGTTGTCATTTTCGGATAAGCAAATATTGTTCTCTATGAGCATTTCTATACGATGCGAGTTTTTCTGGTTTTGACGGCCATTTTTGTCAGTCTTGTTCCCTAAAAGTTCAAATTAATGATTGAATTAACATTAACTCCTTCGCATTAAGTGGCTTGTCTGATAGTGCACCGATTTATGGAATTTTTGATAATTAAATTTTTATTTAAGTCATTCTTTTTTTGCTTTTATTTTATCATTCTTTCATTGTTTTCCATTTTTCTAAAATAATAAAGTAAGCAACTTTCGAAATGAGATAATTATCTTAACCACATAACTAGTTATCCCGACTTTACTCGTGCATCGAATTATGGTATTTTAACACTTAAAATCTGAAATTACGTCATTCGTAGACGTTATAATTCGACACAAAAAATGAAGAGTAACTCATTAACATCTCAAGTGTTCTATGGACTCTTAATTGAATCAATACGATAGCACATTCCCAAAACAGAAAGTGACATCTAATTAGACAGTAGAGAAAATGAATTAGTTAAGTGGTAAATGAATAAGTAAGACTCAAATGTAAATATTAAAAAAATATGTTCTTTATCTCTGAATCCAGTTGCTTGTTTCGATACTGCACCGGGAAATTGCTGGACAACTATCTACATTCTTTATGCAGGTGACCATCGAACAATTCTGAAATCTGCAACCGGGTAATAGCTCTATAAAAGTGTATGCCGGGAATGTTCTAGCTGTAGGAATCAATGCCCTCCTTTGTTTCTCTGCGTTATGTAAAATTCGTATGAAAACGATTCCTCGTCAGTTGCAAGCCATCATTTATGATTATTTAGAACGATCATAAAATTCCTTTAGAGAGAAGGGCGATCGTTTCCGATCAGCAAATATTGTTCTCTGTTACTATTTGTATACGACGCAAGTTTTTCTGATTTGACGACCGTTCTTGTAAGTCTTGTTCCTTAAAATTTCAATTTAATGATTTAATTAACATTAACGTATTCAGTGGCGTGTCTGATTAGTGCATCAATTTATGGAATCACTGATATTAAAATTTTTATTTAAGTCAGATATCCCGTTAAAAGACAAAAACATTTCGACATGCGCAAACATTTCAGATATCCTATACTTTCTTCTATATTTTAAACTTGGCATAAATCCCGAAATAACATGTGTGATCTAATTAGCAGGTTACATAAATCCGTACACGAAGAGAGGAGCATGGTATAGTAAATGAAAACTATGTATTTTGTACAAAATGAAACATCATCATTTATAGAAATGTTATGAGTTCAAAATGCCATGTTTATTAAAACAACAGTAAACTCTTAACTATCGGCGTAGTTCAAAAATAATTATCAGTAATAAAATGGGACATAATTTACTTACAGCTGAAAGTGATAAGTGGTCATATATAAAGGGCTTTTCTGAAGTTATAAGCTGTGAATTGAGTTTCTTTCATATTAGACCTACCTTTTCGCATTAGTGTAATCATTTATCAATGAAAGTAAAATCATTTTAAATAATTTTTATAAGAATTATCTGCGTTTAACGTTTGTTTATTTTAAAGGTTCACGTATTCATACTGTATTAGTACATGATTTTAGAGTTGTAGTTAAGTTTGGTATCTTATAATGACTACAATATTTTTATACTTAGACTTTCTTTTTCTGAAATGATATTTTAGGCTCATAGTACCGTACAAAAAACATTTAGGAAGTATTGACCTGCACTAATAGGTCAGAAAATATGGATAAGAGCATTTTTTGGTATAAAAGAGGCGTTGTTAATGGTATGTGGTAAGAAGTGAGCATTTATGGAACTCCAGCTTATCCCGGTTTTTTGTTATCGGGCGTGTTTTTCTGCAACTTTAAGTGGGATAGTTGGAAGTTTATTATATTTCTTTGAAATATATTTATGAATAGCGTCTTTTGTAAGTATTCCTCATGTACAAAAGTTGAAATTATTTGTCATAGTTTATAAAATTATTCAGTACTCCTGAAGAAAATTTTCAAATAATTGTATAAAAATCACAAAAATGGTTATATTGCAAATGACACAAAAGAAATAACTACATTAGCTGTACAAAGGCATCTAAGGCCATATCGTAATTATCAGTAGAATTATATGACAGATCTAATAAAAAATTATGTAATAGAAATTAATTCGTAGATATTTCTAAAAAGGTAAAAAGAAAGGAAACTAAGTGTAGTAAATACTCTCAAAATTGTATTTATTTTATTATTATCAGTAGAATTATATGTCAGATCTAATAAAAAATTATGTAATAGAAATTAATTCATAGATATTTCTAAAAATGTAAAAAGAAAGGAAAATAAGTACAGTAAATACTCTAAAAATAGCAGTTCTTTTATTATCATCAGTAGAATTATATGACAGATAAAATAAAGAATTATGTAATTTAAATTAATTCGTAGATATTTCTAAGAAGGTAAAAAGAAAGGAAACTAAGTATAGTAAATACTCTAAAAATAGTAGTTCTTTTTTGATTATCAGTAGAATTATATGACAGATCTAATAAAAAATTATGCAATAGAAATTAATTCATAGATATTTCTGAAAAGGTAAAAAGAAAGAAAACTAAGTATAGTAAATACTCTAAAAATTGTAGTTATTTTATTATTGTCAGTAGAATTATATGACAGATATAATAAAAAATTATGTAATAGAAATTAATTCGTAGATATTTCTATTTTGAATAATATATTATCTATTAAAATAATTTTATTAGCAACAGTAAAAGGAAATTTTGAAAAATGTCAAACTTTATTACATCTAAGTTTACCATTCGTAATTCTAAATATATATACTTCCAAATTCTCGATAAGAGCTTCGCGGTCGAGTAAAGCGTTATCGTCTTTGCGTAAATAATTGTATCGATTTTTTACAAACAAACAATACAACAATCCACAATATGCTTCTGTAAGATTCAGTGTAAACGGATCATCAACTGCAAATACATACTGAAAAAACTAACAAAGGACAAAAATTTAATGAGCTCGAACAAGAAATAAGAAAAAATACCTTTTTTTCTTTTATCCTTAAAGTAAATAGACCAAACATCTTCTCAAATACGATATCATCTTAATGAATAAGTAAGACTCGAAAATAAAGAAAGAAGATGCATTTTATTGCTGCATTCCGTCGCTTACGTCGATATTTCAGCTCAAAATTGCTTGTCGATATTTATGATCTACAGTCGACGTAAGAAACAACGGAAATAAGAAAGATTCAACGATTAGAAAGAAACAACTGAAGAATAAAGAAACAAAAAATTGAAACCTTGTGTTACATTTGGAAGCAAATGAGCATCTCAACGAAAATGGATCCAGACAGCCATAATCTACAAGATGGGAGAACAAAGCAGGAATTTTATTGAGTTTATTTCATGCCATCAACGAAGGAGGACTAATGTTCTGAAATATAAGAATACGTATTTTCAAATAAGCATCAACAGTAGATTTTACTTAACGCAAATGCATCAACCGGATTCAAATTGGAAAGAATGATCAACAAATAAATGTTATCTTAGTTTGAAAGAAGGGTAGTCATTATTTAATTCAAAATATACCTGACTATGTATCTTATGTTTCTGTTGAGAATAGAAAATAAATGGAATCTCGGATTTTATCAAGAAGTATTTCTTTTCCAATCAAATGCCATTTTTCACTGTTATGTATTTGTTTATTGTTCAAGGATGTATTGAATGCAACTCGACACTTACGCTGAGAGCTGCATTTAAATGGGAATATAACGAAATTTTTCAAGGAAATGTCAGAAGAGGACATTCCTTTGTGTTGAAATATAAGTTCCTAGTCTGATATAAATCAAATTTGTTGATTCAAACTATTTAGAAATCATTTTTTGAAAAGTGAAACTGAGTTTTAATATCGCATTTCCCTTCTCTGCATATTACGTGTTTGCTATATGTAATGCTCCGTTTTATTAAATTTAAGTAAAATTAAGACTGGATTGAGAGTTTCTCTAACCAAACAAATTTTCATGCGTAAAATTTTAGTAGCAGTAGTTAGCAAAATATTCGCAAATAGTATAGTAGTAGTTAGCAAAATATTCGTAACTTTATAATATTAAATCTCTTTTAATACATAAATTGTGTTATATTTTTAGTCTTATTAGCGTTGTTAATGTTATTTCCTTTTTCTTTTGATGTTTGTTCTTGTGGATTTGCTACCTGGTTTCTCTGTTTGGGGAGTTCGGGCTATGAGAAGCTCTGTCTTAGCCTAAAGGCTTGCTTCTTACAGAAAATTCCCTAAATATTCTTTTGAATCCATTTCGAATACTTCTTAGCCCTTGAAAAAGTGAACTGGAATGGATTCCTTATTTTGTCGTTTGCTTTTCGTTTACTTCAAATTACTCTAGGATTGCTTGTATTACCTTCTTTTATTAATTTTGGCTTTATTGGTAATATTTTTAATATATTTTATGTTGAACTCGCATATTTATTTATGAATAATGTTCATTTTATATATTTGAGTATAATGTTCTACATATTTTCTTATGCAATGATGATATGGTAAAAAATGCAGGTCAAAATGAAAAAAGGGCAACCGCCGTGAGGGTGAGGACAGTGAATGGTTTTTTTGATTCAACCAAAGCAACTTCTTGTGAATGACTTAACGCCAAATTTGAATCTGTATCAATTCATACATGTATTATAATTTAAGAAGACTCCTTTTGACCATATTTTGTGTGCTTCAGATTTCAAACATTTCTTCAACATTCTGAATGATACATGATCGAAATAGATTTCCTAAAGAAAAACAAATATATATTATGTTTTATATAGAGAGCATAAGGCCACGTTTATAATAAATAATTAATTACTTCCTTTTCATTATTTATTTATTTATTTTTAATTTTTAGATTTTTTTTATCATTTATTTATTTATTTTAAATTTTAGACTTTATAAAAATTTATTTATTTATTTTATTTTTTAGACTTCTTAAAAATTTATTTATTTATTTTTAAACTTGTCAGTTTGTCCTCTACTTCGCTTCATTTAAATTACTTACGAGAACATGTTAGTATCAGAAGTTTTATTAATATTTTTATTTAACAGATAAATTTTAGAAAAAATGCAGCATTTACTGAATCATAATTTATGCTCACATTACATTAAACGGTACACTTAAAACAATTAAGCATAATTTTTGCCCATTTTAAAAATTTTTGTTTCCTATGTTGATGATGATATCTTTTTTTAATTTTTGCCAGATCTGTTTGAAGCTGAACAACTTAAATTTAAAAAGATTCGAAATAATTTTATCGTAAATCTTCAATAATTTATCAAACTGAAAACTTCATAACATTAACCCATTAATATTGTTCTCAAATTTTCTTATCTTCGTCCAAGGGGCATTAGATATAACAAAAAATATCGAAATGCTTTTCTCTAAGAATTCTTAGTATTTCCATATTTCTTTTCCGCTGTGTCTTTTGATGGAATTTTTTTATGGAGATTTGTTTCATTTCTTTTGAGTAACAAAACTTCCCTCATGACTTCGGTGCTTTCTTTTCTTGTTGAGCAAAGATCCAATAAATGTCTTTTTTCATTCGTTTATATTGAATTTGAGCTATTTTTATTATTTGAGCCCAAACACTTGATTGCTTTGTAAGTTGTATTCAAGTAAATCTTCCTTTACATCTTGAAGATTGGAATAAGAGATAAGTGAACGGCACAAGCAAACAGATGCCCTTTTTAATGAAAGGGAAAGAAAATTAAAATCAAACAAAATTTTTAAGATTCCTCATTTTACAGACTAATTAAAAAAATGAAGCCTACCAGTGTCTCCCGTTAATATATTTTGGTGAGTCAATATAATTTTAAATTTGTTGGATTTAAAAAATGCAGGTGATACTTTCTTATCAATAACACTGAATTATTCTTAGATGAAAATAGGTAATATAAATTTTCCTCGATTGCGTTTAATCGCTCTGTAAAACAATTAAGGCATGTATCTGTTAATATTCATATAAAAATGTGTGCAGATAATTCTCCAGCTGTAGGAATCTATGAGAGGTTTTTTACATCCCTGCTTTCAAAAAATTATGTAAGATTTATTTGAAAGCACTTCCGTTTCAAACGCAACCATCTTTACACTGTTATGATCATTTAGGACAAATAAAGGGTGATTAACATAGAGATAAGGTCGATTGTTTCCGGATAAGCAAAAAATGTTCGCTTGTTTTAAAAATAGTAACAAGAAAACATTGAACAAACTATAGTTAATACCGATAAAAGGAGAGTTTTTTTTTACCTTCCTCAAAAGTATTTTATGACACATATCATATGAGTATGCAAAAATATTCCAAATAAGCATAAATACAATGAAATTCAACCTGAAAAAACTGTAGCAAACGAACAAAGAATCCGTTCCTGCACACTTTCTCAAGGGTTACTTTCTCGACATGGATTCAAAAAACTTGGGAAATTTTTCTGCAAGAAGTTTGACTTTCATCAAAGGAAGCTTCTTTTAACCCGAAAGATCCCAAAGGAAGAAGAAAATGACAGCAACTAAAACATTGTAATAATTTTGTAATATGTTTTGAATTTGTCTGAATTGTTAATTGCGTTTTATTTGATTTTACTCTTTATATATGAGTATACAATGTGCATTATTATTATGTATAATATAATTTGTTTAAAATATTTTAATGGCAAAGCAGAAAAGTGATTTTCTTAATCCGCTAGCACCCAGGGTCCTATTTACACTACTGTCATATTTCACTTCCGTCGCTAAACCGAATGCATTCCATTGTTTCTTCTTTTGCCTTGTCTATGAAGATAATACTCAAAAACTCCTAAACAGTTTTCAACAGTCAAAGAAGCCATCACAAAAGGCGACCCTTTCCTTCTACCTAAGCCACTTTCCTACCTGAAATCTGAGATTAAGTAAGCTGCTTTAAGCATGTGGCAAGACAACTAGGATAACGGAGAAACTGGCCGCAGTACACACGATATAGTGCCTAGGATCTCAAACAAGCCAGTAGGATGGAATAGAGAAGAGATAATATTCGTTACAGGACACGGGTCTTTCTCTTCATACCTTCATCGCTTCAATCTGCGTACACATGACAACTGCTCGTGCGGAGGAAATGGAGATCCAATGCACTATGCCACAAAATGTCGGTTTACCCTCTCCTGGCATTTCCAAATTCCAACAGTGTCACTTAAATTACAGTGGTTGCAGCAAAAACATTCTCACGAACAACTTATCAAGAACCCGACTTCGACTCCTAATGCGTTTCATATGTGATAAGAACAATCTCATTGTAGAGGATAATAATTGAGCACTCGTCCACCCAGACTGACATATACTTCCGGCAACTTATGACTTTTTTTCTTCTACGTATTTTTTTCTATTTTGTTTTGTTTTCTATGTTGTTCTGTCCAGTGCATGTTTCTTTTTTATTATTATTTGTTTTTGTTCCTGTTATTTGTTTTTGTCCTTTCTTAAAAAAATAAAATTCACCTCCATCCCTCCAAACCGGAAAGGAGCCAAATGGCTCTAAACACGGGGATGCAGGTGGTGTAATGTAATGTAAAAAACAGTTTTCATCAGGCATATACCACTAGTTAGCCAGATTTTGAAGTGAAAATGTCGCCATTTTGAATTTTAATTTTTATCTTTGATTTATTTTTGAGGCAATTAGGAAGTGATTTTTATTATTTTTTATATTTTACTATATTTAAAAAATCTTTAATATTGATGCTTAAAAAGGTTTTAAAAATGATTTTTTTTACCAATTTTTTTCTGTAAAAATTTTTAAAAAATCGAAACAAAAAATTTTCTCCGAATTTAATTTTAATTTGCGGTTAACTTAATCTTGGTGTTTTAGATATAATTTAAAAGAAATTTATTCAAATCTATGCTTTAAATTAATTTGGGAGTTAATGGATTATATTGAACCAGAATTTCGACAACTAATTTTATTCAATTCTACCACTAATTTAATATTCTTACCACTAATATAATAATCTAATATTCTTGGACAAACCTTTAACCCTGTAACGTAAAACTTTGAGTCAAATGGACTCCTTTTCCCAATCAAAATACGAAGTCTGCGAAGTAATGTTATTGTTCCATGGTTAACGGATGCATTCAGTAGCATAGATCGTTATTATATAGGTTCCTTTCGAAAATAAAAAACGTGACATTCCACGATATCCTTCCATGAGCTTCAACTTAAAGAGCTCATCAATTGAAGTTGCCAAA